>JAGQEM010000023.1:158667-202634 GCA_019202945.1 Corynespora olivacea
TACCCTAATAAAAAGAAGGTAAAGAAGAGGGTATATACTAAAGTAAGTAAGCCCTCTTAAAGGCGCTATAGATACTATAATAAGACAGGGCATAATATATATATATAAAAATAATATAGAAAATACTATAAATTAATACTATACACTATTAGCTATAGTATAATATACTATAGTTAAGATATACTATAGGTAATAGTAGGTTTTAGTAGGAGCTTAGTAGAGTAAGCCACTTACTAGGGTGAGCTACTTACCTATAAAGTACGTTATTCTTCGCTCCTTTTGGCCTTCTAATTTTCGAAGAAGTAGACCTGACTGAAACTATAGGGCTAGAAGCCCTAATAGCTCTAGTAGATCTAGTAGATCTAGTCGAAGGCATTATTGTCTACATTTAAAATAAGGGTGTAAGGGGTGGAGCTCAAGGAGCCGGAGTTACTAGTAGAAATACAATGAATTTAATAAGGACGAAAACTCTTCTTATAGCCGGGAGAAAGGAGTAGGTCTAGCTAACTAAGGGAGTTACTCCAGAGTAATCAGGGTTACAAGGTAAACTACTAAGGATATTAGGTCTATCCCATTACAATAACTAGAGTAGAAATAGTAAAATAAGAAAAAAGAGTAAGTAATAATAAAATTAATCTTGGCTTACTCCTTATAATCTCTAGATTATTTTATATTAGCGATGTTCTTGGTGGCTTCGGTGGATAGGGTGATCAGCGCGATGAATGTGCCGCCACATCAGAGAGACTGGTGGGCTAGAGAGGTGAAGAAATGGACGCAGGTGGGCAGGTTGCCTAATAAACTTGTTGATCTGGTTGTTGAGGGTGTTGGAGACGGCGAGGTTCCGATTTCTCTACAGGACGCGAAGAGTATCAGAGAGAAACTGATAGAGGAGAGAAGTAATACTACTGATGCACATGAGGTGACTTCTGCCAAGGTCCTGTTCTTGAATCCTATCAACTTGTAATTGATGTGGCGACATACATCCAAAGTAGGTCGTAAGATCTGCATGTCGCAAATTCTTCTTCAGAAAGGTCTACATCGACCAATCACAATACTGCCGGTCCTCCTTCGAGCCCAACTATTGATAGATAGCCAGGATCATATTAAATCGCGTTTCGCTTAATCTATCTTCATATACTACATCTACCGCTTGCCGCAGCATCACGTTGTATATCCCGTCGATCGCACACTCACCATCGAAAGAATGCGACACAGCGACGAAACAAGCAATGACGAACGAGGCCTTCTCGACAAAAAATGGGCGCCTAGGGAAGAAGAGAGTCGGTGGAAGGTATGCGTCGCTTCTATCGCGTGCCTGATTGTTGGGTTCGCACTGGGTGCGTTTTCGCGTAGGCTGCCGACCGAGAGAGTGATGCGGATGGAAGCTGGAGAAAATGTTGCGATGGCGCCTTTCGGTGGGTCATCACACTCACCAAGGAAAGTTTACGTAGAGAAAACACCATTGAACGACTATAGAACAAGATGTCAATGTTTTCTTCAAACCCAACAAAACATTCGAGACCGCGACGCCAGGTCCAGACGCCGATGTACTCTGGGACTCTCTTATGCCGAGTACGTTTACTGAGGTCGTGTGAAGCAGTATACTAATGAGACGTAGTGGGAAGGGGTCTCATCCTCGTGAACGGCAATGACTCCAGCAGCAATACCCCGCAAACCAAATCAGTCGCTGCGTTTCATCAAATGCACTGCCTCGTAACAATCCCATCTCTCTTCCACCGATTCCTTCTTTCCTATCTAACATTCCTCTAGAATAATATTCGCCAATCGCTTTACCAGGCTGCGACTGCCGCGACAACATCCTCCTCCAGCAAAGACTACGCTGCCCATCTACCTGCGCTAGAACACCATTGGCGTCACTGCTTCGACTACCTACGCCAAAGTCTGATGTGTAATGCGGATGTGACACTGGAGAAGATTGATGTGAGTGGGGAGAAGGCGCTAGGGAGTGTGGATGGGTGGGAGACGGAGCATATGTGTAGAGATTGGGAGGGTTTGAGGACGTGGACGGAAGGTGCGAATCGAGGAAGTCTTTTGAGGGACGTGGATATATAGGTGGGCGTGTGTAAAATTGCCCGAGGAGGTGTGGAACGACTGTGGAGCAGCACAAGTACAAAACATCACGGGGACAGACCTGATAATGCTTTAATGCTGGGAAGCTCCGAGAGACACATCCTAACTGCTGCAGCTTGTGGATTTCTATCTGTACTACTCACGTGCGTCAGGCCGTACTCTTTCCTGTTCGCTAGAGCTAGAAGTAGACAATTTCCCAAAGTTTCCTATCGTTTCTCACCTTTATCTCACCTTCACCCATCTGTATCCTTTTCTCTTTGTTTAGTTTACTACCCAATCCGTCTATTCCCCGTCCATCTCTTTCGTCGCACCAATGGCCACACGTATCTCAGGCACCCTACGTGCCTTGCAAGTCTTAACTTGTTGTGGTACGACAGCTACACTTGCTATGAGACTTCGTCAGGCAGATAGCTTCAGTTCGTTGGTGCCAAAGTCCCGAAAATGGATCAAGAATAAGAACAAGAACAAGAACCAGAGCGAAAGCTAGAATAATAACAAGCGCAAGAACGCTGTCTCGAATACTACTGCAACCAAGGTTAATCCAAACGATGATCCTCAACTGTCGCCCCCGATCGCGCCCAGACTGAATTCGGACACCATCTCGTCGACAGTCAAGACTAAATCGTACAATAACACCCCTCTCGCTACTCCCCGGTTTCTCTCCGAGAAGAAATCGAACCCCTTATTTTACGTCGACACTTTACCATCTGTATCTTGGACAAAATCACAGCGCCAATAACAAGACAACGCCTATAATTGTCCGTACGAGGTAACATCTGATGTCTGTACGGTCATGTAACGGCTACTCTCACATGACTAGAGTACCGTGCGTAACCGTTTCAGGTTACGTATATCCTTTCATCCCACCCGTGCGTAGATAGATCCTCTTTACACGGAATTGATCAATCATCTTTGTCACCCCTGAGCGCGCGCATACTGTGATAATCAACTGTGATTATCAGAGTCCATTCAACAGTTTTGAAAATACGTATCTGAAATGTAATATCTTGCTACAAAACGTACGCTACAAGTAAATTGCGCCTTTTCAATATTATACCTGTCACTATCAACCCTGTGGCTTCCTATTGCCTCACGCAATAGGAGTGTCGTTTCTATCTGCGACAGAGTGCAAAGGCACCTCCGTAATATGCGTTGTGACTTAGATGTCATGGTTCGATTCTTTGCTACCAACGCTCCCCTTGTTCTGCATCGGCGCAGTGACAATGTGCTCCTCGCTGCCATCCCCAAATGTAGCGAGGTCCGACATGCCGTATTTGCGGTCAGCATTTCTGGATACCGAGACTCCCCCACACCGCTTCATAGAGAATTGCCCACTGTGCGATTGATCGTACTGGTGACGTGGAGTGACCGCCGAGTTGCTCAGAGAGCTTCCCCAAAGGCGTGGCAAATAAGTCTTCAGAAGGACTTTGAAGGCAGAGGCGTATCCGCAGATAATAGCTGAAATCATTCATATCAGCATTTGAGACGGATAGACCACCGCAGTGAGGGGGCGAGCAAGCACTTACCGACATGGATATCAATACCGCACCAATTGATGGACTCGGCCATGTACCACCAAATATCGGCCTCGTTGGCGAGGAAGAGAACGTATTAGAAACGGACCCAACCAGCTGTAACCGCGACGAAGCCAAAACAAAGAAGAGCAATTAGCGCAACCTTTTGGCGGCGAGGCACCTGAAATTCCCAAAGCATGGGCATTGGTAGAAAATAGAGGGCAGCATCCTGAACGATATTGAGAATTCCGTGAGCGTTGTAAAAGGCCTGCTGCCTGTCTGTTGTCCAGCACTTTTCTGGGTGCAGCCTTTGCTCTACGGGAGTCCAGTATAGCGAAGTTGGATTGCAGATGATCAAGAGAATAACCAGCGTTTCGATGGAAATACTGGCAACCGTGAACAAGAGAACGTAGACAGCCATTCTTGTCACTTTGCGGTGATCCAGTCGCAAGTAGAAGATCAGAATGCTGAATTTGACTAGGCAAAGACCGACGAGGTACAACAATCGGATGGCCAGACTAGCTTTGAGAAGGGGCATGAGTTTTTCGAGCGAGATGTCTATAGCTGCATGCATTTGTTAAATTTTGGGGGTAGAATAAATGCGTAGTGACTTACTATGTATGCTTGCATCATAACACGCACAGATCATATTCGTAATCGAGAGGTCATGTGTACCTAAGACGAAAGGTTTAAACTTCAGAAAAGCTGACAAGACAATCGCCCCTTATCTTAGACATCTCCCAAAAGGTGCTCTTTAAACAAACTCTATATAACATTTCACCCCTATCTCTGTGCCAAATCTGTACAGACAGCGACGATCACAATAGAAAACATCTCATCCCTTAACAGTATCAATCTCAGTTAACGGCGTGCACCCGGAAGTTAGGTCGGGACATTTCCGCTAGCCGTTGTCATCGAATCTTCTTCCTAGAGAAGCTTTTTGCTCTTAAGAGCTGAGTAGGTACAGGTTTCAGTGCGGAAGGGTGGCGCCGGAGCATAGTGGCGTGAGTCCTAAGCGGTATAACCAACCCGCAGTCAGAACATAGGAAAATAAAGGTTCGGCTATGCACACCGGCGTGGATTTCATACCCTGCATTAGCTTCACCCGGGCCATCCCATGCACGACGGCAGGTCGAGAAATTGCCCTGATAAAGACTTTATAACAATTACTAAGTATTTCATTGCTACTATGTACAATGGTGGTAATCAGTTTCTTCCGCTCGGGATATTATCTAAATTGATCAAAACATCTATAATACGCAACAGTAGTGGCCATAATGATGATAAATGAGCTAGAGAGGCACTGGGAACGATTTTCTGGAAGGCGTAGACTTTCAATAAGATCCTATTTAAATTATGGCAAGATTAGAATAGATTATACGTTCGCAGAGATGGAAGATTGTTGATTTTTGATATCAAACGAATTCCTATGAACTGATTGTATGCTACCCCCTGAAGTAAGGTAGGTCGACTACCGCGAAGGAATTTACACTGTCCGGGCATTCTCCGCGATCCCACCCATATACCGCGGCGGCCTACAATTCAACATCGCATCGGCTCCATACGCCATTGAGATAGGCACAAAACTCTGATATGGTTGCGAGCCAATAAGTGGCTTATACACCGGATTCGGATTCTTGAGCGCCCAATTAGGGTCTTGCGTCCTCATCTTAGCAGCGGTCAATTTCTTGACAGGCTTCTTCTCAAGCTTATTCACCAGACCTTGAACCTTGTTCAGAGGAGGATCTTGCCGAGTCTGCCTAGACGCAACGACATCAGCCCTGTATACCACGGCAGAAGATGAAGGAGAAGGAGGCCCAGGTAGTCCCAAACGCTCACGATACGCGGTATCGTACTGAAACCGCGCTTCCTGATCAACCAGGATCGCGTATGCAGCCTGCAATGCGCGATATTTCTCTGGGCAAGTTTTGAAGTACTCGGCTCGCAGTTGACGGTGCCTAGCCTTGACTTCTTCGGAAGTCGCCCAATGATCGAGGCCAAGGACTTCATAGTAGTCCACGAATTCCATCAAAGTGTTGAGGTTGGGTGCTGATGCGCATGTGTGGTTGAGAAACACGCCCGTAGGGACGCAGGAGGTTGATTTTTCCATGTTGGTGTTGTGTGATGGGAGATTATTGAGGGAACGTGCGATGGGGGTTTCTGGTGAAGGTTAAGTATGTCGAGATGTGGAGTGCGATTTCTTAGCACAAAGTTCCCGCAGGGGTGTTATTTAATGAGAGACACCAAGGAATTGTGTGAAGAAATAGCGGAAGAAGTTATATAAGACATCTATGCATTGTGCGAAATGGGAAGAAAGAAAGATCTTGTCTCACACAATGTTTGCCATGTGTACGAAGGGGAATGAGTCAACTTCTAGAAGCTAAGATCACACAACGCTAGATGTTCATAGAGTAGACCACCAAAAGCGATTGTTTTGATGCCATATGACTTCATGAAGATGGAAATAATAGCAACTGCAGTAAATTATGAGATCACTTTGCAACCTCCCGTTTCTAATCTACCATTCCATCTCCAGCACTTACGCCTTAGTTTTGCATCTTAACCGCCTTTTCCTCGTTCCCCAACCTATTAAAGCTACGTCCTCTTCCCCTATTGTTCCCTCTCCAACCTTTTCCTCTACCCCTTCCATCACCATGCTGGCCTCTTCCCCGTCCAACCGAAAATTGTATTCTAACGAGCGGATGCTCCACCCACTCCAAGCTCTGCAGCCCTAATCGACCTTTCTCTTCATCCATCAGTCTCCACGCCTGATACAAACCCATCAACTTCTGCTGATCCAACTCTTCTCTCCCCGGACCTAAATTTCTTGTCAATTTTACACCCCGGAGCTCCGGTACCCAGGCTTTGATATATTCGCCCTTAGCATCGTAGTCGAGCGCTTGCTTGACTGGGTTGAAAATACGACCTTGACGAGGGTCGTTGCCAACACCGGCAACATATTGCCAGTTGCCCCAGTTGTTGGCCATGTCATAATCCGTAAGGAGAAACTCGTACCATTCGGCACCAACCCGCCAGTCGATACCTAGATGTGAGCAAAGGAACGATGCCACGTTCTGTCGGGCGCGGTTAGATGTGTAGCCTGTGAGGAAAAGCTCGCGATTCGATGCGTCGATGAGGCCAATGCCACTACGACCAGATCTGAAGCGTGCGAACACTTCGCGCGTTTTTTTCGGATCGTCTTCCAAGCCGCTGCTCCGGTCAAGTAGTTTGAAGCGCTTTGAGGGCCGCGGTTGACTATCTCGTGAACCATTATTTTGGCCATTGTTCCACTTCGAGGTCTTCTGAATACCACCCAAGGCGAACATTCTCCATCCAAACTTACGGGAGCAGAGTCGCATGTAGTCCCGCCACAGCAACTCGAACCTGACCGCGGCAGTACCATCGTTTTGCCCTTTGCCGTAACCTTTGATGCTGTTTCCAGGCCCTCTTCCGTCTTCAAAATCAACCATAGCCCAGTGTATTTGTCGTGCCGTTTGATGACCTTGCGCCAAGAAAGCTGATAACTTTGTACTGAAATCGACACCCAGCATCTGATTTCGGGTTTCTTTGTAGGAGCTCATGGCACCGCCAGATATGAGATAGGTGAGACGGTCTTGCGCTGCGGTTTCACCACCCCTGAATGGGTGAGCGGAGTTCACATTTTCTGGCCATTGGGGCGGTGGCGAAAGACCAAATGTTGATTCGTTAGTTAGTGGTGCAAGCACAGCCTGCAAAAGACCGTTGAAGTTTGTTGGTATCTCAAAGGGAGGCCTTTGAGGAGGTATACTCGGGGGCAAGGGTGGCAAGTGTGTCGGCGTGGTAATGAGTTGACGAGGTCGCTCACGTAAAGGCTCAAGAGACTTCCGGTACGATGTATATATATTAGGCAAGTCGCTTATATTGTCGAAGGGTAAGTCTTGACTAAGGTATGTTAGCCTCTGAGCAGTCAAAGAGAGTGGAGATAACTGGAAAATGAACATACTCGTCGACGTAATACTTCACGTCTTCCCATACTTTGAAGTCGACGTCTCTTTGCTCCGATATGCGTTTCACCATGTTCCTAGAACTCTTCTCTTCTGTGCCTTCCTCGGAAGTCATCCATACCCCGACAACGTCCGCACGACTGCCACCAGAGCTTTCATCGCCTTCGAACCAATCCAGCATATCCTCCACTACATCTTCGATTCTTCCTACTCTTATCTCAATACCTGACCCACAGCCTAAGTTTTCTAGCCTCTGCTTTAGATCCCAAACTCCTTCTGTAATAAACTTTGCTCGATGGACTCCAGTGCGCCAGAGACCTGCGACACGACTTCTTGCTTCGGGATAAGGGCTGCGTTCTGAGGAAGTTGCAATGAAACCGGACACTTCGATCTGGTTTGCAGGATACACATAAACGGGTAGAAAATGGGTGAAATATGGTAGATCTTGCTTTGATACGAGCGAGTCTTCGCGGCGCCGCGTATCGGTCGATTCAGTATTGCTCTTCTTGTCCGGGGAAAAGAGGGATGCTGCGTGGAAAACAGGATTATCCGAAAGGCGGACATCGTGTTGCAGGACGTAGATGAGCACGCGAGGTTTTGGCTTCGCATCGGACTCTGGCTCCGGCTTGGCCATGGTGAGATAATTTTCGTGCTCAAGACAGATCTGGCGCTCAAGACAAAATGGACAAACAGAAGTACAAGGAGGCCAGGTAGCGCAGCGTCGCAGCATCGAAGAGGTACGCTTCATGGAACTTTGTGGTGTGAGAACATGACTAGAGGTACATTGTGCAGCTTAGAGAGACGAAAGAGCTTCAATGAATAAGAGACGTCATGATCAGACGGAGGCATCTAGCTTAATACGCGGATGTTCGAGGAAAGCCAGACTAAGTCGGGTCATCTATCACGCTCTAATTCTTCTCCTGGCTTGACTGGGGACATGACGCCTGCAGTCATGACCTGCAGCTGCTATTGGTTAACGAGCATGTGTCCTCGGCCGAAAAGGAAACGGAGTCGGCGAAGAAGAACAACTTGGAGGTTTGACGATGGTGATGCTATCATCGAAGATTTGCAGATCGGATAGCCTTGATGCGCCTTTCCCGAAAAGACTAGGCTCGATCTGGGAACAAGATGTATGTAACACAGCCGACGCGAATGATCCATGCACTCTATTTGCCTTGGGTCACTAGGTAGACAATTATCGCAATCGATGGATGCTCTTTTTGAAACCGTTGCTATCGGGAACTACTCCTATGTAGAAAGAACGTTTTACTCTGTCTAGTAGGTGCACTCTTGTGCTGTTGTTGTTCCCCGAGATCACCTTTTCAAGAGGGCCATGCAGACAATAGACCGCTCTTTTCCTTGCCTTTAAAGGGAGCTTGTCCAAAGATCCCTGCATCTCAGCTCCATCTCTGGGCAGCTCTATTTCTGGACTAACACACGCTGCGGTGGACGCCATCATGCATTGGGCGCCGTGCTTTGTGTTTGTGCTGAGCTTGCAAGCCGTGCGACGAGTGCTGCTTCTGGAGTCGTGATTGATAATTAGCAAAATCCTCCGGTATGACAAGCACAGTCGACCTTACCTCTACACTGGTACTGCTCGGCTGGTACACATCTATATCCGCCTTGTCGCTGTTTAACAAGGTCTCGGTACAGCTCTACATCAACAAGTTAGCGGCATCCTCAACCATGGGGCTATGAAACTGTCTTACACAGATGTCCGTGATTAGTCTATCTACCATGTCAAGACTGAAAGTCTGGCGAACCACCACTCTCAAGATCTCGGTCTTCTCTTCATTGGGAGGCAGCGGGTAATTCGGAATGATGTACTGTTTCGCCCGGAGGAGATTGCTGATGGCACCCTGCTTCACATGCGGATATTGCTTCTTGATATCGTCGGAAAAGCGGAAAGCAACAACCGGAAGGCCTGGATTATACGCGGAAGAATTGTCTCCCTCGAGATACTGCGGCTTGCCCTTCTCATACATGTGATCGCCTCTTTTCCGGTGGATATCGCTGACACAGATATACCATCCGGTGGTTTCAAGCGCACGGCTGAGCACTCGCGCATTCTTCAGCGCCGACTCCATGATCTCTCGATACCCCGTAAATCCGAGATGAATCAAGTTATAGTACTGCGCAATGACCTGAGCACCCGGCCGGGAGAAGTTGAGCGTGTAGGATTCTTCGGTGCCTCCGAGGTAATGAAGCTCAAAGATGAGATGTTTCGGTAGGAATTTCTCGTCCCGCCAGATGATCCATCCTACGCCTGCATATACCAAGCCGAACTTGTGACCAGACGTGTTGATGGACTTCACACGAGGCAGTTCGAAGTTCCACTTGCCGTCGCCAGCTTTTGCGTAGGTAAATGGTGCGATGAAGCCTCCGGAGGCAGCATCAACATGAATAGGAATATCAACTCCTGTCTTCTCCTCATACTCGTCTAGGATGTTACTGATCTCCTCGACGGGTTCGTAGTGTCCTGTATAGGTACTACCAAGAATCACAAACACTCCGATGGTATTCTCGTCGATGTTGTCCTTCACTAGCTCGGGATCGAGGCGGTAGTTCGACTTCTCCGATACAGGCAGTATTCGGGCCTCAACTTCGAAGTACCGTGCAAACTTCTCTAGTGCGACTTGCGCATTAGATCCCATCAGTATGTTCGGCTTCGACGTGTCTTTCCCATCTGCCTGTCTTTTTTCCTGCCAACGACGCTTCATTGCTAGACCGCCGAGATGAATGGCCTCACTAGACCCAGTCGTCGCGCTGCCAATGGCTTTCTCCCCTTTCTGTACACCCCATAGGTGAGAGATGATGGAAATCTGGAGACTATTAGGATCGCTTCAACTACTTCTGTAGTAGCAAACTTACACACTATCCGTCGGTGAAAGAAGTCAGTTGTGTGTCATATGAGTTTCGAGCTTTGTCATTACGTACTCTTGCGTGCATGTCCATCATAGCTGGATACTCGTCTGCGTCGCTCATGTTCTTCGATAGATTCTCGATCATGAGTTGTTCGGCTTCGCGCTCCATGTAGGTACCGACGAATGAAGCCAAGTTCAACTGGGGGCGTCCATCGAGATCAAGCTCATCCTTGAGCAATTGGTGAACCTAAAATCAATATACAAAGTTAGCAAAAGCTCTCAGCTGGTGTAAAGCTTGGAATGCACGTACAACGTCCGCTGGCGCTCCCTCCTGTGGTATCTTGAATTTACTGATCTCGGTTGCGGATCCATAACGACTCGAGTATGGTGTTGTATGATTAACAGCTCGATTGCCACGGTGACCTCCAGACTTATGAGCTGGATGGTCTTGAAGCGACTTCAACAGCTCATCAGGATCGACATGTCTTGCGAGTCCGGCCATGATGTCAATCGTTCAATATATGGAGCTTCAATTGAAAGACGCAGCTCGTAGAGGATTCTGAAATGCTGTGGAAGCTCCGGAGTTTAGCTGAAGAGTAAATACAACAACCTCCAGTGACGCAAGCATGACGACCGGCTCTGGTAATGACAAACACTACATTGAATGTGCTTCCTTATTGGCGAATATTGCTGTCAGGGATGCGGAAAGCTTGCCCAAAGCTTGGTAAAGCTTGATATGCCATGTAATGGCGGATCAATGACCCAATTATTGGATGGTGACGAGTGGCTATGGAATTGTGAAGAAATGAGCGCATTTTTACGTGATGAGACAGCATAAGCCAAGCAGGTTGATCCAGCCAATGCTCGAGACATAATGTGCGCAATGCAGTCGTCTTTTGCTATGTGAAGCTCGTTATTAAAGCAATAAGCGCATTACTAGCCGGGTCGAGGCTGTTCGGAGAATGAGAGCGATGACGACATCCTATATCGGAGGAGAGAATTCTCCAATTCGCATATATCACGTGATCAGCACGCTGCTTAGGTGCTCGAATTTCTCATTCGACGTGCGTGGGTTGTGAAATAACACTTTTAAATCTCTAGAATCTCAATTGATTGTTATACGCCGATAACGTCGTTTTGCTCGACCAATATTTTCGCGTTTTCAATTCCGTATGCATCCGCGGGTTGCTTTTCGTCCGTAGCCCGATGCGGGGAAGTTCACATCCCATACACTTGCGTCATCAGCATCATTGATTCGTGATTTAAAGATGACGACGCATAGCAGCCTAGGAGTTACGCGGCCTCGGAAGAAGCAACTTTAGATGGGTAGGTGGGCTTGATATAATCCAGCAACTCAGTCTTTATTTCTTCCTTCAACTTCATCGGTCGTCTTGAAGATTGAAGGACCCAAAGACAATTGGAGGCCGTAAACTTCCACTCCACTGTTTCATCGCACTTTAGATCCCTCGAGACAGTGGCACGTGTAGCACGTTCCTTCTGCTATAACTGCACTGCCCCCTAGTGTCAGCATCATCGACAAATGCAAATCCCATAATAGTCTTCCTTCTCCATCAATCCGCTCAATTTATCTTTTCAATCTTCTTCTCTTTGATTCGAAGTCAATATGAGGATCACTCCAGCATTAGCACTTCTTCCTCTCGCCTCCGCCTTCGTCATTCACGATGTGGACATCTTCGAGAACATCGAGAAGTCCGGACGCCGCGTGATGGACAAGGGCCAAAGCGTGTTTGAGGATGTTGAAAGGTCTGGACGCGAAGTCTACGAGAAGGGACAGGCGGTGTTCGAGGAGGGAAAGAATGCACTGGACGATGCTTTGGGGAAGGGAATTGATGGTGTGAAAAGAGTGAGCGATGACGTATACCACAAGATCCACACAACGGGCTGCGATGTCGAGTCCTGGCTCGAAGGATCTACCTTTGAAGATCCCTTCGTCGAAGTATCCGACGACCATCATGACCACCCTCCTCACCGCCGTCCACCCCATCATGGCAAGCCACGCCACCCGCCTCATCACAGCAAACCTAATTTGACCGTATACGAGCTCATCGCTAAGAGCAATTACACCACCAAACTCGCAAAGTTGATCAACGAATACCCCGACCTCGTCGAGAAACTCAACGGCACTAGCGCAAACTTCACCGTCTTCGCTCCCATCGATTCCGCTTTCGAGAAGATCCCTCATCATGGTCACAAGCCTTCAAAAGAAGACATCGAGAAGGTGCTCCTCTATCACGTTAGCGACTCTTTCTACCCTGCCGGCCGCGTCCTCCACTCTTATACGATCCCCACTCTCTATGAGCCGTCAGACCCAGATCATCTAGGCCACAAGCAGCGCCTGACCGTCCGTGTCACTCTTGGAGGCCCAGCCCTCAACTTCTACAGCAAGATCGTCGCTGTAAACGTCTTCGGCACAAACGGCGTGATCCATGGTGTCGACTCTATCCTCGTCCCGCCCCCGAGTGTAGCGACCATCATTGACCTCCTCCCTGGCGAGTTTAGCACACTCGAACTCGCGCTCGGAAAGACCGGGTTGTTTGACAAGATCAACAGCACGGAATATCCGCACAGCGGAGGGACATTTTTTGCCCCCTCGAATTTCGCTTTCAAAAAGCTTGGGCCAAAGATCAATGCGTTCCTGTTCAGCAGGTACGGACAGAAATACTTGAAGGCGCTCTTGAAGTACCACATTGTTGTGAATCAGACGCTCTACTCGGACGTTTTCTTCGATGGCACCGATGACGGCGACGACGAGGGGGTTGCTGCTCGTCCTCCTTACTATCATCTCGATCTCCCTACGGCGCTTGATGGTAAGTCGCTTGCTATCGACATTACGCGGTACGGACCTTTCGTGTCAATCCGCATCAACGGATTTTCGCGCGTCACTGTCCATGATGGAGTTGCCAGCGATGGCGTCATCCAGGTCGTGTCGGATGTTTTGATCCCGCCGAAGAAGCCGCATGGTGATGCGGAGGGATACTGGGCTGGTGATGAGATGAGTGTGAAGGAGTTCAAGGAGAGACTTGAGCCGTTTGTTGAGGAGACTTTGGAGTTGTAGATTGCGACAAAGAAGGAGAGAGGTGTGTCGTGATTGAGGAGTAGGCAGCGATGTGGCACATGGATTGTGGATAGAAGAGGAGTGGGAGGGCGATCCAGCATTGGGTGAATATCTTTGAGGCAGTCTACTCAATCTGAATTATGGGAGGCATTGTAAGACTTTTGACAATTGAATACATCCATTTCACAAACGTAGAAATTTAGCATGAATGCACGATCGTTATGTGAGGAATTATGGAAGAAAACATTCTTGATTTCCTGTAGTAGGGTGACCCCTAGACTCAATCGTTGCACACTCGAGTGGTGGCAATAGTCAGCGTTGACCTGTGCCATACAGGACGGCTGGCAGCTAGAAAACGCAGTCAAAGCTGTTGAAACGCTCGTTGCAGCAACCAAACGTTCGCCTCATAGCCGGTTGACCTGATGCGCGATAGACAATTTCGCCTATGACCTTGGTAAAAACCTCCCTAAAAGTTTATGAATCGATCCGGAGGCCTCACCTGCACAACCACTGATGCAGCGAAAAAAGGCTTTGTGCAGGCCTCGCACTTATGTATCCTTGCACCAAAATCGCTAGACATACAGTGCTCTCCTGAAACCCCTCTTCTGCAACCCCACGACCAAGCAATCAAGTCAAGTTGCCTCTAGTCAATATCCAGCCGAACCACGTCTCCGTTGTCCTCCGCAGATTCCGCCTCGGCACGTATTTTGCGCCGCTTCCTCTCTTTTGATCTGTCTGACAGTTCAGCGTTCGGCCTCCGTGCAAATGGCTGAGGCTCGACAGGCACAGTTTTTGCCCAGATTGAAGGAGGTACATAAGCGGGATTTGCGGGATTTCTTTTCAGCTTATTGAGGTATCGGTACCGCGTAGAGCCCGCGGGGATAGTGACTCCTTTGTTATTAAGAGTCTCCCAGAGATCGCGGATATCCTCCTCTTCGCCTACAAGACCATTCTCGAAGGCCTCCCTGGTCATTGCATTTCCAAGAAGGTGGTGGAATGCCGGCTCGCATGGGTACGCGTTTCCGACTGCTCCTTGTTAGCGAAACTACCTATACATGACAGAAAACAGGAAGTTTACTTTGCAAAGTTGCCTTCGACGGTGAGCCGTTGAACTCGGCATGAGGTGGAAACGTCTGGAACTCTGAGTTCTCGCGGGCCGTGTATTTACGCTTTCCAGAGTAGTGATAGTTTTCCCCGCCAGAAGTGGTCAGACACCCTTTCAGCAGGGAGTTGCGAGGATCGTAGGGCTCTCTGTTGCAGGGTTTGAGTGCCTCTGGACGGTGAAGAGGGTCATCCTGGCGACGCCGTGGCCCGTGTTCGAGTTCTTCGAGAGCGTCAGCGACGGTGACATAGCGCTTCAGCCCGCTGCCTTTCGGACCGTGTGTGGGGTTTGGAAATGGCGCGAGGGGAAATCCAATCCTCGCGAAGTTGAACAGGAGACGTCGACGACGCTGAGGGAGCCCGAGGCTGGCGAGATCCGTCACCTGGTACCGAATGTTGTATCCAACTGTAATGATCCTGACGAATACCGTGAGTAGTTTTCCAGGGAATTTGATATTTTTTTCCAACTCACGTATTCAAGAAGGTTCGAAAGGCGTGTCGATGCTTTCGTAGTAGTATCATTCCAGGTGCCTGCTCAGCCGTAGCATACGGTGGCTTGAGCCGCTCCAGAATTGGAGCAACGACGAAAATAGTTTCAAAATTCACTTGATCATCCTTGCCAGGGCAGGTGCTACAGCAAGTCAGCTATACCTGGAAGTTGTAGAAGAGCTCAAACACTACTTACTGGCAAATAGCAAAATACCTGCAAGTCGTAGAAAAATGCGCTTGGTCCACGTAGAAATTCGACCTCGACGCAAAGTCAGGGAAATCGCAGGCGTTCATCTTAAGCACAATGGCTCCAGGATGATTGCGTCGGTATGATTCGATAATTTCCTCATCGTTATCAAGACCAAAGCTGACATGCAGCCCAGCCTTGACTGCACCATAAGACGCTCCGCCAGCACCACAAAAGAAGTCGCCAAAGGTTAGCTCAGTTGGCTTTGATGAAATATCCGGGCGACGCTCCCGCGGATGATGATCAAGTTTTTCGACAGAGCTTGATGTCCGTTTTCGTGGATTGTCGATTATGATGAGGTCATCGTCATCGTCTATACCATCATTTGATCTGTTACTTGTAGTCTTGTAAGAACTCTGGCAAGTATTTGATGTCTTCGATAGCTGCTCAAACTCATCTCGTTCTCTTTTGTACAGTCTCCGGACTTCGCCACCGTATGGCTTGCCGTTCGACTCCTTGATGGCAATGTGTACCCAACGACAGTAGAGTGGACCTTTGTTGAACACAAAATCCTCAATAACTTTGTTGTCCCGACGTTGGGCGATGTGGGCAGGAATGCATACAGGGGTACTTCGGAGACCCATCTGTTCATAGCTCAGATTCGTGAAGCGACAGGTCCGTTTCCTCACGACTTCACCCACGGCGACTTCGGTTAAGCCTTGGACATGGTGCGGACGCTTGTCGTAGCGGTCAACTTCCATCATCAGGACCAGGTCGTTTAGCTTCGCTGACGGACTGTCAGCACAAACAAGGAAACCCCCAAATTCTACACTGACCATCGAACAGCGGCGACAGGCGAGTGCAGCGTCGCAACTGAAATCCACGAAGCATCACATCCCCACTCTGGATGTCTTCTACGATTTTGATCACTAGGAAGAAGTCTCCATATTGGCGGTTCTGCAGGCTTATCCCCGATTTATCTTTCAATTCGACGACATGTCCGATCTTGATGAGACCGCAATCGAGTTTGACTTCGTGGACTTCGATGCGTTTGGGGAACGGCTCCTCTTGATAGTTTTTTTCTTGACCGGGCCCGAATGGAGATGGGTCGATCGCATCTGAGTCGATTTCGATGTGCATAGCATCACCTTCGTTGTCGTCGTCGCTGATGTTGGCATCCGAAGCTTTCGAACGGTTAGCGACGTTAACATTAGCGAGCATAGCAAGCTCCACTGACCTTCGTTGTCGTACTCTTCCTGCAATCTACGGGCGTAGGCTTCGTCTCCGGCCAGCTCATTGTCATCTTCGATTGTGAGGTCAACCAGAGAAGAAATCGAGCCTGGCATCTTGACGGCGGAGTACGTCTCGACTCTGGATGCGGTGTCGTAGAATGGGTGGTGTAGTGTTGAAGAAGAAGAGAAGCCGAGGTGGAGGTTAAAGTACCCGCCCGTCTGTATCCCACCTTCACCAGCCGTCTATCTCTCACCTTCACCTTGTCCGCACCAAGACCGAACGTTACACGACCCTCGCGGGTGTCGGCAGGCCCACGACTGGGGGGTACGATGCTGATAGGCGTAGAAAACAATTGTGCAGAGAGGCAGTGAGTAGTCCAAAAATGAAAGTGACAGGGAGATGCATAGCAAACTGGGTAAGAGAAGAGGGTGGCAGGTGGCGAGGTGCAAGATGGGATGGAGAAGCAATCGAAGCAATACTCTACACGACCTCTATCACTACAGCGTCCAAACACGGCGACAGAAGACTACCTTATGGTCCGCTCCACAAAATCCTTCTCCAGCCTTCCAACCTCTTTCTTGAACGCTTCCACCTCTTTCCAGCAGTCCAGCGGCCGCCTGTCGTTTGTCCTCAGGCAGTTCGCGACATCCTCTTTTGCTTTGTTGACGGCGGGATCCGCCTGCTCCAGCTTCTTGCGGGCGTCCAGCTTCTTCTTCAGCGCCTCGATTTCCTTGGTGACGCTGGCGTTGCTCATGTCGCGTGCCTTGTGCTTCTCTACCAGGGTGGACGACGCCGAAGTTGCGTCGGAGATCTTCTCGGTCAACGACTCGGAGAGCGAGCGCTCGGTCGGCTTTTCGGCTTCGCCAGAGAGGGTGTGGGCGAGGTCGGAGAGGTTCTGGACTTCCCTTTCGTGGAGCTTCTCGAGCTCGGCCGTGAGACGCTGCTGGTAGGCCAGCTCCTGCTGTTTCGACCGGGTGGAGTCGGTCTGAGGCACGGTTAAACACGGCACATGGACGCGTCGATACAGAGGACGCACCTGTGAGTTGTTCTGCAGCGAAGTCACCAATTCATGCGAGAAGGAGACGGGGGCCTCTCTGCGCGCAAAATGTTGTCAGCCATTGTTGTTCCTGCCATTGGCGCAGCGGAGGACACGTACGAGGAGAAGACGTGCTGGGAGGAGACGCCGGCGGGTTTCGAGTTCTCTGCACCCATTGTGAAGATGTCGGCGATGGGGATTGCCTGCGGGTGTCGATGCAGCTGGCAGAAGTCGCAAGCAAGCCGGTTCTTGGCGGCAGCGCACCGATCAGATTAGATCGGATTAGATCACATTTGATCTAATCTGATCTAACCATCTAAGGTTACATAAGATGGGATCGGATCGGACCGGATCGGATCAAATTAGATCAGACCAGGCGCAGAACAAACAACATAATCAAAACAGATCGGATCAATCAGCAGGCGGTGGTGCTGCTGCGCGTAGACTAGCTGCCCGTTGCCAGCCTGAGGCATATTCGCAATGCATCAGTCCTCCATCACGGCCTGGCTGAAGAAGCCGGCAAGCGTCTCTGTACCCCCTCCCGAGCTCGAGAAGCCTTCCCCCACCGAAACACAGGAGAATGTGGCCGTGGCTGCAAACTTCTCGCTGCCGCCTCTCCCTGCCAATGTCGAGCTTGTCCCGCTGTCCGAGGACCTCATGCCTGCCTTCAAGCGTCTAAATACCCTGACACTGCCCATCCCATACCCGCCCGCCTTCTACACCGAATCCATGCAGGAGCCTTACCACGGCATAACCCTCATAGCCACCTGGCGGAGCATACCGTTGCCTCCAGAAACAACCGCCACAACCACCGCCACCACCACCACCACCGAAAACCCACGTCGTGTCGTGGGTGCCATCCGCTGTCGTGTTGTGCCGTCCGATATGCTCTACATCTCGACCATTAGCCTCCTTGCGCCCTACCGCTCTCACGGCATTGCCTCTCATCTTTTGTATAGAATCATCGCGAAGGCCGCAAAGAAGTACAGCGTGACTCGTGTCACCGCCCATGTATGGGAAGCAAATGAGGACGGCCTGGAGTGGTATGTAAAGAGAGGTTTCGAAGTTATCGGGCGGGAGGACAACTACTACAGTAAATTGAAGCCGCCAGGGGCTGTGCTCGTGGCAAAGCACATCGGGGTCGCGGATCTGCTTGCCAGCACGGGCTCAGCGGTGCCGGGGGAAGACTGAAAGCCCAGGCGTACAACATCGCCACCGAGAGTGGGCCTGCGTAGACTGGCCCATGGCAGTTGACCTGGAAGTGCATCAAGCCTGTCAATCCTGCTCTTCCTGGCACCGACAGTGAGGCTTCGGGCCGCGTCCCTGAACCCGGTCCCCGAAACCGTCTTACCGACATGGGAAGGCTCTGCAAGCACGCCGGTTCCCTGGGCTCGAACCTCTTTGCCCATAGCCCTTTGCGTATTCGTGCATAAAAGTCCATCAAGGTGCTTTGCTGTTTTCCCACCAGTCGGAAAGACACCCATACGACTTCGAGTATGCAGTTCAATACATAGAACGAATCTCAAATTCGGTCCATCAACGCCTCACAGCTCTAGCCTGGACGTGCCTTCCCCTTCGCCCGGATGGCCAAATACAGTCTTCTTTCACACTCAACCGTTGCTTCCCCCTCGCCCATATGTGGTGGCTTCAAGTTGTCACAGGATGTGCGCTCACCTCTTCGCCCATTGCAAGCACTCAAGACTGATTTGCAACAGCTAATTCAGTCCGGAAATATCATCATCTTTCGCCCCTCCCCACTCAAGAGGGTTCATTTGCATTTGCATGCTTGGTATTCTGACATGCGGGGGTACAGTCAAGGCCAATTTGCGGTTAAAAAGAGAACAGGTCGCTACCAAAGCACGACCGAGACAGAACTCACCACCTCGCCAGAATCCTGCCTCGTTTATTTGCGCTCCGTGCAGCCTCAACACGAGATCGATATAGATCTTCTCGGTGAACATGATCTCACCACGCATATATTGCATCTACCAGTTTCCGGCTCGCTCGCTTGCGATGCCGCAGTTGGTCTGGTCCGCCTCGCCATCAAGAATCCAGAATTGTAGATGTAGCGTCAAAGAAGACCGAACCACCGTCAAGGCACCAACCTAAGATTGCATTGGCGAACACGAGTGGTACACGGGAGAGCAATTTACAAAAGGATGTTGCTGACGGTCATGTGCTCGTATTGAGCAGATATAGGTTCGTCTGCAACTTTGACAGGTTGAGCGCTCACCTATAAGTTGGTTCCAGAAGCACTGCAAACCTTCTGCTTGTACCGAAACCCCGTCTGCTCGCGATACAATCCCAAATTGGTTCCCCCGGAAATCATCAACATGTTCTTCTTTGCACTGACTCTGATGCTTTCGAGCATGTCTGCAGTAGCTCTTGCAGTAAGGAATTGGTCAAAGCTGCTGGCTACTGGTTGACATCATATAGACACCAGCAAACCAAGTCGAGAAACGGCAAGGGGATGGTGAGATATCGTTCACGACGACCTGCGCAGGTGCTGGATGCACCAAACCCACGTCTTTCCCCCACCCTACCACTTCGAAGACAAGCACGAAGCCAACAACGACAAAGAAATCTACGAGCAGCACTACGACTCCCACGAAAGTAAGCAGCTTGGTCGCAGAAGACGCCCCCATCCTGCCGTACATCAAGAAAGTTGGCTGACTGCCGTGATAGACTACGAAGTCAACATCAACAACGAAGCCCACGAAAACGACAACAGAAGCGGCCGGGCCTAGCAGCACGAAGTGTCCAGTGCCGCTGTATTATCAATGTGGAGGGTACTATGATGGGAAACCATGGTCGGGATGTACGAAGTGCGAGAATGGAGCAAAGTGTATCTGGCAAAATGGTGGGGTTGTCCTTCCATCGATATTATTATACCCGGGATAGAACCACAACCGACCGCATGCTGACTCCTCGTAGATTTCTATTACCAATGCGTTGCCGATGACTGAGACGGGGTATGACTGCGAGTTTTCGGAGCAACCAATCTACCCACTGAGCCAGTCATCGTCGAACAATGCAACCCTGTAAAGAGCGTCAGGAACATCAACACATTCGCTGCTTATTCACGCTGACCTTGCAGTCTATTGTCTGACATAATTATGCAGCATAGTGGGGGGCAGATGAAAGCTATTCCAAGCTACCCCTCCATCGGATCGTCGTCATATATGGTCTTCACCCTCCGAGCTCTCCGCAACCATTCCCGCCGATTACCCATCCTTTCCAATTCCCTACCCTTCCTTACCTACAACTTCAACAGACTGAACCTGCTTCTCTTGTTTGTAAATCCACACCCTTTTCTGTCCGTCGACAGCCTTGTACAGCCCTCTCCCTTGAATCCCTTCTGCGGCCTGTCCAATCCCAGCCAGAACTCACCATGCCAGATCCGCGCGTTTTCATCATCCGGCACGGCGAGACCGAATGGAGTCTCAACGGCCGCCACACAGGGACAACCGAACTCCCGCTTACCGCGAATGGCGAGAAACGTATACGCGCAACCGGAAAAGCGCTCGTAGGCGACGACAGATTGATCGTACCCTCAAATCTGGCTCACATGTAACAACGCCCCCATCCACCCTCTCTCCCATTTCCCCGGTCCTTTTCCACACCACCCCACTCTTTCCTCCACACAGTACCTATCCCCCCCGTATTCCCCCTATATGCTCACGGAAAGGAAACAAACAACAGCTACGTATCTCCCCGTCACCGCGCCCAACGCACCCTCGAACTCCTCTCCCTCGGCTGCTCCGAACGCTATCCCTGGAACCCTTCCTCCCCCCCCTGCCCCGCACCCGACATCCGCACAGCCGCAAGCATAGAAATCACGCCCGCAATCCGCGAGTGGGATTACGGCGCCTACGAGGGTTTGACGTCGCGGCAGGTGCGGGAGTCGAGGAAAGAACGGGGGTTGGGTGAGGATTGGGTATGTGCACCCCGTCCATCCCCATCGACGACTGCCGCTCTTCACCCTCTCTTTCTTTCTTTTTTTCTTCTGCGAGAGCAGGGTGACGAGACGGGAACGTGAGACTTTTTTCTTTCTTTTTTTTTTGCTACGAGGAACGTGATGCAGAGGTTGATGGGGGGCATGTGTGAACAGGATATATGGCGCGACGGCTGCGAAGCCGGCGAGTCTCCGCTCGATGTGACGGCGCGGCTTGACGCCTTGATCGCCTCTCTTCGCTCCCGATACCATGCGGGAAAATTCGGGAAGGAGTCCGCGGGGCCTAATGATGTGTTGATCGTGGCACATGGGCATATACTGCGGGCGTTTGCGGCGAGGTGGATTGGGAAACCGTTGGAGGATAATCCGAGTTTGATCTTGGAGGCGGGCGGTGTGGGGACATTGAGGTACGTATAGGGAGAGGAAAGGGGAGAGGAATGAGGAGGCGTGTGAGATGGGATGGGACTGACCCGAGTAAAGTTACGAACATCATAGTGTTGATGAGCCGGCAATATTGCTTGGTGGTGCTTTTGTGGTGGATGTGACTGAGAGGGAGAAAGGGAGGAAGAAGGAGTGAGGCGTTGGATGCATGACAAGCAAGTTTCAGGCACATGGGTAGGCTGTGGAATCATGTTCATGTTCATGTCATTTCACGTCACGTCACGTGCATTTGGATGGTAAGGGGCACTGGATCCATTGGTAGGGTTCGATTCTATTACTGCACATACACCATTGAATCCTCAATTACTTTTCCTCCACCGATACACGATACCCCATAACAGACGCAATTTTGCCGATGTCTTTCCGCAACACTGTGGTCAGCCATGGTTAGATGCCAAAAGTTGGGTCGCTTTTTCCAAATTTGAGAGTGCGCATAGACGCTTGACCTATATCAATGCCAGTAGCCAAATCCCGTCGACATTAAAACTACCTCGTGCTAGGCTCGAGAAGATCATCGTGCGCTCAGCCCAATCGCTGGTAGTCTCGCGACTTAGCTTTCGCCTTCTTAGTCAGTGAGACTTCGTTCTTGAGCATCCAGAGGATAGTCTCGCGAACACCGAAAGCCAACTGCAGGACGTCTTGGCCATATGTAGGGTGAGATGCGACGCGGACGGCAGGAAAGTCTCGACAGACACTCTCGAGGCTGATCTGCTGCTTTGACAGCGCGCCACCAGCGGCTTTCTCGATCGATCTGGCAATGTCCACAGCCCGGCCATGGATCATTCGAAGCGCGTCCATATCGCTTCGAAGATTGTGGCCTACGATGATGGTTTCCTTGTCGACGAACTTCAACAGAGCAGCGCGTGCGGCCTTCCACCCCTTCAGCACCTTGTACGTATCCTGGCGAGCAGCCTCCATGTCATGCCAAGAGGTCAACCCAGTCACCTTTGTACGCCAGTCCTTGACTGCAGATTCGGCCGGATCGGCGCAAACCAGATGGTTCAAGAGCACTCGGCACGAAAGAACGTCGATGGCAGCAATCTTGACCACATCCTGGCGTCCGTCCGACAACACAATCTTGCTGCAAGCAAGAGCCACAACACCAAGAGCAGGCTGATCAGCAACCCGATCCGGAGAATGCTCAAAATCCGTAGGAGGGTATTCGATCGCATTGTCGTCCTTGAAGGCCTTTGGAGACAGCACATACTCGGTGTGTTGAAGCTTGGGAGGTAGATGGACGAACTTCTCGAGCATTCCCACCACGCCGGGCTGCCTCTCCACTCCGATACGCGTCCATTCAATGCCACTGCAGACGATTTTGCCATCGTGTTGAATGATGATATCGGTCTGAATCAACAGGCGCATAATCTGATCGTAGATGTGCCTGGCCTGCTCAAGTTCGGCAGGACCGCTGGCAGATGGACCTGGTGGACCCGGCAAAGAAACGACGGAAGCAGAAGCAGCCGGTTGACGAGCAGCCCTGGCCATGGAATCAATACGCGGTCCCGTCGGAGCAAGAAGTCCATTGCCAAGTGCAGGACGCGGATCCGCCGCGGAAGCTCTAGTATCCGGAGCAGGTCGTGCTGGTGTCCTACCCGCAGGGGCAGACGGCGGAGGCCTACCCACAGGAGGCGGACCTCGAAGACTTGACGAAGACGATCCCGAGCCGCGCAGAAGACGTTCAGTTTTCAATCGTTCACGTTCACGCTGACTCAACATCCAAGAATCCTTGCCGGTCATATCCAGGCCTCGACCGCCAACGTTGTGTGCATCCTGCTTGTGGACCCTGAGACCTGCCTCCGACCTGAAAGGCTTCCGACAACCCCCAACATCGCATACAAAGGTGAAACCCAAGTCCGAGGAAGTTGATGTAGGCTTCTGAGGAGCCACGGCAGGGATGGGGGTGGCTGGCATGTCACGATTGCTGGGTGCAGCCACATGGACAGGTGGACGACCATGCATAGCACTGAACATGGACGGCTGAAAAGGCTTCGCAGCCCCGGTCAGAGGCTTGGGACGGGCAGACGGCGGCTTGCGCTTTGACGCCTTGTTCGCGATGCGCCCATTGTTGTTGTATGTGGGACTGGTGCCAACGTCCATCTTGCCAGACTTTGCAACGCATCCGAGTTTGTGATGGGCATACCGCGAAACGCTGGGGAAGGCCTGCTTGCACTCGCGACAGAAGATGCCGCCCTTTTCGCTGATGTCGGTCATGGCAAGCGAGGAATCGTAGCGCAGGTCGCCGTGAAGCTCAGACTGCGGAGCATCCATATCGACATAGCCAGCTGGACGTCCAACCGGCTGAAGGCGTTGCTTGGACGTCTTCATGGCCGTGGACGACACGCGGAAGGCATCTGAGCATGGGCTTGGGAACTCGCGGTGTTTGGTGAATTCTGGCAGGTGCAGGAATCCCGCACCGCATTCGGCGCATTCGTAGGTGGGTTTGTGGGCAAAGGCGATCCTGTGCTGTTCGAGCATGTGAGTGTCGTCGAACCGCCCATCACAGACAGGGCAAATGACCTCGTTCTTTTCACAGTCAGGATGGTTCGCCATGTGATGGTTGTACTCGTTTTTGGACGTGAACGAGCCGTCGCAGATGGCGCACAAGAATGCCGCCAGTTGGGACGGCGGCGGGTAGGTCTTGGGGCCGGCCATGGCAAGGGAGGGACTGCACGATCAGCTTGCTTCACATGGCATCGAGCGGGTGAGGAGCGGTTTACCGTGGGCTTTGTGGTCGTTGCCAGGTCTTCGGCAATTGCGTATGTACTTGTCGGTGTTGCTGGCGGTGTCACCGCGGTGAGGTAACGGGAAGGAGGAAGGCCTGCCGCTGTCAGTGATGGCGGCTTTGAAAAGGAAAGCACAACACACAGCAGACAGAGTAGGGAGAGGAGAAGGAGGAGGAAGGGGGAAGAAAGAGGAGGAAAAAGGAAGAAGAGGAAGGAGGAAGAGGAGGAAGGAGGGAGGAGGAAGAGGAGGAAGAAGGGAGGAGGAGGGGTTGTTTACGTCGCGATAGAAGGCGTGGTGGACGCACGTTCTTGCCAACCGCCTCAATCGTCTTCCAAAGGGACACTCCATCGTTTCCAGCGAGTGCAGCGAGTGCAGCAAACGCATCAAGTCGATTTCGAAGTTCCCAATTTTGCACTATCTAAGCTGTTGCCGGATCCTACTTTCCGCCTTTACCCACCCCATCTTGCATGCAAACGAGTGGACCCTGCCTCGGTGCCTGTTTGGTCGTCTCAATCACACTTGGACTGGAAGTCGATATCTCTTCACGTGACCCCCCTCCCCGGTCCAAGCCATCCCATCACACTTCAGCCTGCTCCATCCGCGTTGCATATGCCGCACGATCAGCAAGTGGCGATCGACTCTGACCCCGACCCTGACCCCGACCTGACCCCGACGCAGCAGACGGCAAAACACGCGCGCATAAAGGAGAGGAAAGGAGAGGAAAGGAGAGGAGAGGAGAGGAAAGGAGACGTCGTTGCTTTGCGGTGCTGCCGGGGCAGGGTGGGGCATCCCATCCTCTCGTTTACCGAGGCCTCCACTGGGTAAACGTCACGTGAATCGACAACTGCCGGTCGCGAGCGATCCTCCAGCGCCGTCGTCCTCCTCCTCCTCTCTGCTATACACCTCGCCGATGCTCCCGAAGCTGCTGCTGTACATGTCGCCGGCTCTCCTGACGATTGTTTGAAGCCTGCCAGAGAATTGGGCCACCACAGCATGGCCCTTCCAATTGGTGAGTGTCGCCGCCGCTAACGCCGCGCTCCACATCTCACTCCGCACTCCACCTCTCTCCGCATTCCGGTCGTTCCTTCCGCATTCCCGCTGACTGCCCGCGACAGTGCCCGTTGCGGGAGCCATAGCAGGCGCGACCGCCGCCGCTGCCTATCTCGATGCGCGCTTCCACCTGCGCAAAGACGTGAATTCCCTGCGCAGCAATGCCAGCGTCGAGCGCGAGTTTGCTCGCCGCAGCGCCCACAACCGCGCCAGCCTGTGGTACCACTTTGAAGAGCAGGTCCGCCGTCTGCCCGCGACCGAAGAGGCCATCTGGTCGCGCGGGGGCTGCTACACCTGGCCCGAGACGCACGCGAACGCCTGCCGCTACGGCCAGTACTTTCTGCGCAACGGGGTGGCGCCGGGCGCCCTGGTGACCTTGTACCTGGCCAACCAGCCCGAGTTTGTCTTCGCACACCTGGGCGCGTGGGCAATCGGCTCTGCGCCGGCCATGATCAACCACCATCTGGCGGGCGATGCCCTGATCCACTGCCTGAAGGTGGCCGGGGGGAAGCTGCTGCTGGTGGACGAGGACTCGGAGGCACGCCGGCGGATCGAGGCGGAGCGGGGCAGGATCGAGGGCGAGCTCGGGATGCACATCAGGGTGCTGGACGGCCGTCTGAAGGGCGAGATCCTGCGCCTGGAGCCCGCGAGGCCCGGGGATGAGCTCCGCAGCGGCGTCACGGGCACGTTCCCCATGTGTCTCTTCTACACCAGGTGCGTCTCGCCGTGGCATCTGCCCGCCCGCCGCCGCCGCAAGCCCCTTCTGACGTGCACAGTGGCACCACCGGCCATCCCAAGGCCTGCCCCTTCGAGAGCCAGCGAGCCGGCAGCCTTGCCGGCGGACGTGTGCGGTCGCTCGGCCTCAGGCCCGGGCCCAACGGCGACCGATGGTACGTCTGCATGCCTCTCTACCATGGCACCGGCTGCACGACCGCCGTGTCCTGCATGCTTTCTGGCGTGACGCTCTGCATCGGCAAAAAGTTCTCCACCTCGCGCTTCTGGAAGGACGTCCGCGACTCGCGTTCGACCGCCTTCGTCTACGTCGGGGAAACCGCCCGCTACCTCCTCGCGAATCCGCCGAGCGACGCGGACAGGAAGCACAACGTCAGGGTCATGTTTGGCAACGGGATGCGCCCGGACGTCTGGCCTCGCTTCGTGGAGCGCTTCGGCATCGAGACCGTGGCCGAGTTCTTCAACAGCACCGAGGGTGTGTTTGGCTTGATCAACGTGTGTCGCGGGCCCTTCCTCGCGACCGCCGTCGGTCATCACGGCGCCATTCTCAGGCACAGGCTGCGCAACACGTACATCCCGGTGGACATCGACCACGAAACCAACGCCATCCTGCGCGACCCGAAGACTGGGTTCGCCAAAAGGAAGTCGTACGAAGAGGGCGGCGAGATCATCGTCGAGCTGCCCGCCGAGGACGCTTTTGTTGGATACTACAAGAATCCGGAAGCGACGGACAAGAAGTTCGAGCGTGATGTCTTCAGGAAGGGCGACTTGTTCTACCGGACCGGGGATGCGCTTCGAAGGGATGAGGACGGCAGGTGGTTCTTCTTGGATCGCCTGGGCGACACGTTTCGATGGAAGTCGGAGAACGTGAGCACGGCAGAAGTCGGCGAAGTGCTCGGAAACTTCCCGGCCATCGTGGAAGCCAACGTCTACGGCGTCGAAGTACCAGGCCATGATGGACGCGCCGGCTGCGCGGCTATCTACATCGACCCCGCACTTCGACCCTCCTTCGACTTCAACGCCCTCCTCGAGCATGCACGGGCGAAGCTGCCCAGATATGCCGTGCCGGTGTTCATTCGCGTGCTCAACAACCTCACAACCATGCACAACAACAAGCAAAACAAAGTTCCGCTCCGCAACGACGGCATCGACCTGCCGAAACTACGAGAACGGACAGAGAAAGAGGCAGAGGCAAGTGGCTTGGGAAAGGAGGCGATCCAGTACGATACCATGTACTGGTGCCCGGCGTCCCTCGGCAGCATCAAGGCCGGAGAGGAGGATGAGGGATACATTCCGTACACGGATGCGGATTGGGATCGTTTGAAGAGCAGCCTGCCCGTTCCTGCGAGGCTCTAGGTCATGTTTATAGAACGCGTGCTGTGAAAGCACCCGTTTGGGATATCAAGGACCGGATGCGATGTGCAGTTTGATGTCGAAGCTATGTAGTGAGCAAGCACCGACAATTACATCGTTTTCGCATCTTTGCATGTTAGAAAAGCGTCTCGTCGACGGTATCTCCGTTCCTTGTCTTTCGGACGATGCTGATGGCTGGTGCGGCACAGCACCGTACGCGCCCCGGCCGTACTGTCAAGAGGAGCCCTGATCGCCAATGGATTGTCGGGTGAAACGAGCATGGACTCTATGGCAACACCCACGAAATCACGGTTCATCGTCGCCTCAGGATACAATCGTGGCTATGGGGTTTGCAGTTTCCCTTTTCGACGAGAGCACCCCTTTCCTTCCATTCAAGATCAGCGCCTGCAGCAAGCCGCAATGCATTTGTTGCCTAATTACTGACGGAAACACACCTCCCGCCATGCACTTTTTTTTCTATAAAGCTTCACTACTTTCCCGCTCTGTCCATGTCTCCATCACCTAGCACATCACCCTCACTGTCCAAATCGAAAGAACGTTTTTCATCATGAGTGACTTCGAGCCTGTTGATGCAGATACCCCGGATCTCATGTCGCCTACCGATATGGATGGCATCACCACGCTATCGTTGGAGGCTCTCCAGAGCGATGGACAGCGCAAGATTCTTGACATCGTCGATGACTTGAGACGCCAGGGTCTGAGTGGGATTGTCGAACTGCCGCAGCTTGTCGTATGTGGAGACCAGAGTTCCGGTAAGCCCGCCATATCTTGTCACCACGCTTCATACCAACTTTTATATAGGCAAGAGTTCTGTGCTCGAAGCAATCACCGAGATCCCCTTTCCCCGTAACGAGAATCTATGCACCCGTTTCGCCACCGAGATAATTCTTCGCCGTCAGACCCAGTCATCCATCTCCGTCCTCATCAATCCAGACAAGGGTCGCCCCGAGAGCGAGCAGGAAGAGCTGAAGAGCTTCAGCAGAACGATCACAGACTTTGATCAACTTCCAAACATCATTTCAGAAGCCGAGAGGGCGATGGGACTGCAAGAGATTGGACAGAGTAGGGCTTTTGCTAGGGATGTGCTTACAATCCTGATCGGTGGACCGACGCGGCCGCAGTTGTAAGTGACATTTCTTTCACGACGAGAGACATGAGCTGACCTTTACAGAACCCTCGTTGATCTACCTGGTCTGATACATGCGGCGAACCGTCAGCAGTCCGAGGACGATGTTAAGCTCATCTCGGAGCTGGTGCTCGATTATATGAGGTCACCTCGCACAATCTGTCTTGCTGTCATCACTGCAAAGAATGTAGGTCATTTCTGCAATCTCCTATAGCATAATGAGTCGGACTTACACATCGTCTAGGACTACGCCAACCAGATTGTCCTGAAGCACTGTCAAAGCATCGACCCCAATGGCAAGCGTACTCTCGGTATCATAACGAAGCCGGACTCTCTCACAGAGGGGACTGCTAACCAGAAGGCCTGGCTTGAGCTCGCCCAGAACCGTGACATATACTTCGAGCTTGGCTGGCACATGGTGCGAAACCGTAGCGAAGTCGAGGGCTCCAGATCCTTCCTTCAACGCAACACAGCTGAGAGGCAGTTCTTCTCCAGGGGGGCTTACGCCGAACTTCCAAATGAATGCAAGGGCATCGAGACGCTTCGAACCAGGCTGAGCTCGCTCCTCCACGATCACTTGAAGAATGAACTTCCCCAGTTGAAGGCTGAGCTCACGGAGAAGCTCCAGAAGACATCCAAAGATTTACAGCAACTCGGCATTAAACGGAAAACCGTCCCCGAACAACGCATGTTCCTCACCGACATCGGCCAACGCATCAACGAACTCCTCAGATCCGCAATCCGAGGCCAGTACGACTCCGAATTCTTCGGGCCGGTCGACATGAAGGCGGAGGTCGACTCTGCCAAGAATATCCGTCGTTTCCGCGCCGTAGTTCAACATCTAAATCTCCATTTCTCGGATCGTCTGCACCGAATTGGGCACACATATGACATTCCATCTCGCAAGGAGAACGAGGCTCCGGATGCAGGTGACTTCAAAGACAGGGACTCAGGAGATCTTCCCCGCCCAATCAAGATGTCGCGTGATGAAGGTATTGATTGGGTTCAGCGTACACTCGAGCGGTCCCGTGGATGCGAGCTCCCGGGGAACTTCAACCCCCTCATCATATCCCAACTTTTCTGGGAGCAGTCTGGACCATGGAATGAACTTGCACTCCAGCACGTGGAGAAGGTATCCAGGCTCTGCAAACAATTTGTCGCTGTTGTGCTCGAGGACATTGCGCCCAGCGACATTCGTCCACGACTGTCTGATCTGTGCGTTGAGGCTGCGCTTGACGACTCCTTGGCGGAAGCGAAGATCGAACTGGGAAAGATCATGAAGGACAAAGGACGGCATCCCATGACGTACAATCACGTAAGACCTCCCGTCATTTGCTTCTCGTGAAACGCTGATCATGTTGTAGTACTTCACCTCGAAAATCCAAGAGCAGCGCAAAAGCAAATACGCCCAGATTCTATCTGCCGTCGCTTCCGCCTGCGGCGTCTCCCGGAGGGACGAACAAACAAACATGACCGAGACCTATATTGACCCTTCCAAACTCGAATCCGACATGCATTCTGAGATTGAACAAAACATGGACAAGTTCAGCGCCGAAGACGCTTTGGATTCACAGATCGCGTACTACGCCGATGAACTAAAGTACTTCATCAATTGTGTGAGCAAGCAGGTGGTGGAAAGGCATCTGGTCGATACGCTGGGCGAGAAGGTGTTGAGTCCGAGGGTGATTGCGGGGTTGAGCGATGTGCAGATTGGGGTGCTTGCGATGGAACGGACCGAGGTTAGCAGGGAGAGGGAGAGGCTGGAGGCGAGGAAGGCGGTGCTCGAGAGGGGGTTGGGCATCTTCAGGGAGGCGCTTGGGGGTTTCAGCTGAATGCTTTTGGAGTTGTCTCGAACGAACACGTTTGCCCTGGGAACCCACGATCTGCCCGCATGAATTTCAAGGCCTAGACAGAGCATCTAATGGTAGGATATAAAAAAGCCCACCATTCTTGCCATACAAGTACCTTTATGAGCTCAGTGCGCTTGTCCGGGAATGTGCAGAATATCTATGTCACTGTTAGAGGTGTTTCTGACGTTGTTAAGAAGACTGATGTTCTCACAATCGTTGTCGCCGATATCCTCATCAACCTTTCTTTCGACCGAGCAAGAATTCATCTGGGCGATGGACTGCGTCTTCATCGTCTTGCATTGAACATAGCACTCCTCGTCCAAAATCCGCTGGAGCGAATCCTCTTTCCAACCAAACACGTAATCGCCGTGGTTGCCGTAGCCAGTCCTGCCCACCGTCAACTTTCTCATGCCCTTCTGGAATGTATAATGTTCATACCTATCACCGAAAGACCACTCGAACGGCTGGCTACCATCCTTGGGCCACAATGCCTTTGCGTTGAACTCCTTCGTCTCGAATATGACTTCGTACATGAGCTGCGGCATACGCACGGGATGGGAGTCTGGGCAAGGGCCCTGGTTCTCGAACGTGCCGTTGGCCGGGTACGACATGTGGGATATGTGATCCGGAGAATCGAGGCTTTTGCCATCCCAGCATCTACCGTACGTCAGCATTCGCTCGGGCTGCAGAAGAGGGTTCCAGGGCTTACGTTGGGAAGCGAAGGTTCACCATGATCCCAGCCGGGCACTGCTGTTCCGGGAAGTCCTTCGTCTCCGGGTACCGGGTGTTCAAGTCTTGCAGACACGTGTACGTGAGCTGTGGGTACTTGTCGGCTTCTTCCTTTGTGCCGGCCGTGGGGGACCCTATCAGCATACGGAAGCCCTGCGAAGGTTAGCCACAGGCATTGTTGTTTGCTTCCGAGACTCGTCACTGACTGGCTGGAAGGATTTGACCTTGGACTTTTGCTGGAAATCTCCGAGTGAGTTCTGCATATAGTACACAGTCATGCCCCCATGCTGACCCTCGAACCCGGCATTTCCCTTTTGCGGTACGCGTTTGTAGGTGCCGTTCCGCGAGCGGAAAAACAAGGAGGCGGTCCAGTAGTTACTACGTTGGTAAATCCCTGGAGGGGGAAGGGGGAGCGGGTGAATCACCTGAAGTCATCTGCGATTCGAGTCAGTTCGATGTTCTGTGAACTTTGTACAGTTGCGTGAAAAGTGCCTTTTTCTTTTGCGTAGGTGATAGATTGGCTAGACTATGGGCCAGCGTTGCATGATGTGGCTCACCTGCGGGTTGGCACGTAGTGCATGTCGATAGCTTGGCCAAGTCATGTTCTTCAGGCAACATTGAAGTGTTGAAAGAGTTACCGCCAATGATCTGTGCTACACGATTAGGTCCTTTGACGTGTCCCATACAACCACTTCCTCATTCATGATCGAAGCGAGAAGGAGAGAAGAACGAGCCTGATGCAGATGAGGCGAGGGCGCTTCGCCTGGGTTGACTAGAGGATCAATTCGGTCGACGACAAGCTGGGAGCATCCGAACCGTACAAGTGCGTGTGACGGCGCAACAAGCGCGAGTGCAAGTAGTGAGTTCCACTGCATCTTGAGGTTTCGACAGCTGAGCGTGAGAAAAAGTGCTATCGCGAAGGAGAACATGGCTGGAGAGCTACAAGGGATGTTATGATAGAGCAAACACTTACTCAGCCAAAGTCGATTTGCCAATCGAATGGAGTGTCCTCGTTCATTGTCAATTGCCGGGGTTGTTGGCCGTCGAATTGATTAGACTCCCATGTACCATATCCAGATCACTATAACTTCCTTGTCAGCCGCTTGACCGACTACTCAGCGCAACTTTTTTGCGAGCATATTATTGATCCGTACTGGTACCCGGAAAGCGGGTAAATACATCGCCAATATAAAGTTTGTAGTTTGCCCGGTATTACCTATAGCTTTTGCTCGAGGTGTCGCCAGAGATTTGAACATGGCTTGGGCTGTGCGACAACGGCTTCGCCGGATGGGTGTAAGTGATTTGATGTATATCAGAGCACCGCTTGAACCATTGAATGAAGAGGAAAAGATGACACATGCGTTACAGGCGATCGGTAATACCTTCGTTCTCTGTGTTGGGCGGGAAAAAGCTTCATCATTGCCAGGATGAGTCGTGAGAAGGCAAGCGCCGCAAAGGCCTGCGCACTTCTTAGATGACCGCAACAAGTCTTTAAAAGTTTAAAGTGCAATTGGAAGCTCGTGAGTGATGAAAAGTCCATGTTGGAGATGAAGCTAGGTGACACTAGATGAGGAGAGATGTCGACCTCGGGAGAACAGAGAGGCTATAGTCTGCTTGGGCATGGATGAGCGCCTCAAAAATAGCATCATGTTCAAGCAGAGAATTGTTCATCAGTGCCGCATTCCTTGATACAAACAACCGACAAGGCCAATATAGAATAACATGTGAAAGCGGAAGACTGTTACACTCTGCTACCTCTGTTAATCCTGTTATTGCATTCCGAAATTGTGATATATTGCAGTAAACATCTATGCCAGACCAAGCTTCGCATTTGCAAGACGACGGACCTCTCTCTGCCCATCATTTAACCCTTCTTCGTCCGGATCGAACCTCTTCAAGCCGATCGCACGCAAACCTTCGTCACTCCAGATATTCTCGAGTTTCGCACCATGATCCTCGTGATCCTTCTCAAAACCTTGCGGCACACTGGTGAAATCTCGTGGAACGCTGCACGCGTTGAAGGCGTCGCGGGTCGCAATCAGATTGTCGATGTTGTAGGGCGTTAATGGGTTGCACGCGTTATAAACAACGCTGGAGTTCTGCTCGCCTGGGTGAAACCTATCGACTTCGTGGATGAGATCGCAATGCCAGAACACGTAGTCACCCGGACGGACCGGTGGAATTCCTATGATTGACTTCTCCATGGCTAGATGAGGGTGAAGATCCGTGGTCGGCCGAAAGAGTGTGTTTCCAGGATCCGCTCCAGGGAAGGTTGGCTGTGTGTCGTCGAATTCACCGCTTTCGAAGAGAGGCCGTAACATCACGTAAGCTACCGATGCCTTCAAGTTGGGGAGCAGCCGAAGGGTGCCTTCGCCGGTCTTGCAGTGCGACAGGGAGAGCCAGCCTTGAAGAGATCGCCAGCAGGAGCATGAGTTCCCCTTGTGATACAAGTCGCTCGACGCATCGATGCGGTTATCGGCGACCCAGCCATCCCAATCCTGCCAATTCCCTTCAAAGATCTCCTCATAGTTGGACCGATTGGTTGGATCTTCCCACCGCTCGATAGCCCCACTGTCAAGATGGGCCGGCAAGGTGTATACAGTCTTGGGGAATCGAATTCGGAACCTATCAGGGTATACAACCTGACTCGTGAGATCCACCGGGACGTTTGGGTCTTTCACCGTCCACAGCTGGCTGGCGCAGTTCATCGCCTGCAGGACCCGTGGGTCGCTTCGTATCTGGACCTGGGCTGGTGTCCACCACAAACTCCAATTTTGAGGGTTATCCTTCGGAAGGCCACCGACATCGCGATGGCGCTGTGTATAGTCCTTCAGTTCCTTTTCCCACTTTGTCGCCTGCTCTTCCGGTACCACGTTACGGAAGATCATGCAACCGCGTTCCTTGACAAGCTGTTTGAAGTCTGCGGGCAGGACACCACCTATGGTCTTCTTCAGCAGCTAGAAGGATAGGAATCGCTACAGGTTGAACGCACCGTTCTTCTGAACCTCTCGAAAGTCAATCTCCGGCACCATGGATGGGCCATGTTTGGCGATGAAATCTGCTTCGATCTCGAGCGCCTTGCACAATCGCTGGTACGATTCTATCACTCTATCCTTGTTTTCCGATTTCACCAACGACTTCTTAAGAACAGCAAATCTTTGCTCGAGCAATGGTGCCCTACCCTCAAGTCAGTCTAGCGTGCTGGTTTTCCATTGTGCTGTTGATGCTGACCTTGCTTTGGGCTGCTCGAGCGCCTGTACTTGTGTTGCAGATGGCATAGTAAATTTGGCAAACTTCGAATCCTTCGATTTCCCAAAGATAACATGCAGCCGCCGCCTTTATCACCGTTTCGGTATCGGTTTTCCAGAAGTGGGGTGGTGTTTCGGACCACCCCACTTACATTTCCAGGCGGCATGGTGCAGGGCATTAATAATGAGCCGATAGATGTTAATCTATGTTGTATTGGTTGTATTAGTTGTACCGAGTTGCTTGCATGCCATGCGGACATGCCGACGTCCGCTTTGCTATCGGAGAAGATGTCGGCCAACTTGAACCAAACATTTGGAAGCCTGTTTGAAACCAGCACATTCCACGTCAACGACTTTTACATGTACCATCGAATCAAATCAGAATGCCACCTTTCCAGTCTTCACACTCTTCAAGACCCCGGCGTCGGCTAGCTTCTCTACCATATTGTACAATACAAAATCACATCCCCTCCTGACCACCATTCCAATGGTAACAGGCACCATTTCCTCCTTGAATGTCACGTTACTGAAATATGGCACCTGTCCAATCGGCACGGTAAAGTCGGCGCAACCAAATATTGGACAGATATTAGCCCCCGTTATCTTGGCATTAGGAGGAGTGATGGCAAGGTAGGATGCATCGGGACTTTCGTTGAGTTCCCGTTCACGGAATGAGGGTTTTCCACCCGTCCCAATATCGTAGAGAAAGACTGATTCCGAACATGAGGTCGAGGTGTTGTATTGGAACATGCGCTCGTACCATTCCACGCCCCTGTTTTTGGTCACGAGAGCCGCGTTGTAGGTAGCTTGGTTGGTGGTGTTCTCGTTGTAAGTTGCCCATCCTGATCGTCGAGATGGATCTATTGGTGGGAAACGGCCGTCGAAGAGAGCTTTCCATGCAGTTGTTAATGGCTTCCCAATGACAGTCCAGGCGCTCCAAGAATTGATGACGCTGGTTGCGCGAGTCAATGTTGTGAAGTTCGAAGCGACGGGATCTGAAAAATTTTGTATCGTGGCAGTGAAGTTTATGGTTTTTACGGTCATGTTGAAGACGGTAGCTAGATTGGCGATGAAGGCATCGAGGATAGGTTGGGCAGCTGAGTTGTTCAGCGGGAGATATTCTGTGGGATCTGGCGACTATAAGCAAAGTTTGAAGATGAAAGAGCTATGAATGTCACGTACAGAGTATCGTCTTAGGCCAGGCTTGAGTATCGGGAACTTGCAGCGGTGAGAGACCCGTGATTGATACGGCTTGACGCAGATGCGGTGCATACCAAGCTTTTGCGAACCGGACCCATTTGTACGGATCGCGGGAGAAGACCCCAGCAGTATCGGTTGCACCGCCCAAAGGAAGTACGCGTGACAGGTCCATCATACCCTGACTCGGTCGTTGTCTACAACTTGTTAAAAAACAGAAATCGTCAGGATGCCATGAAGTTACTGACCCATAAACGCCCGCTACAGCGGCTGGTCTCCTCATAGAGCTCCCTGTGTCGCTACCAATCGCATAGTCCAGCCAGTCATAAGCAGCAATAGAGCACCCACCACCAGACGAAGAAGCCGAGCAGGTAAGCCAGCCATCACCTCGTGGGTTGAAAGGGTAATGTTCATCTTGCCATTCCCATGGATTTGCACCTGAGGCGAACTGAGCCAGTTTTTGCTTCCCCACTATAACGCCCCCAAGGTCTAGGATTTGCCGCACAGAGGGCGCTGTGCCGTTAGCTACTGATGTGATGTACGCCCATGCCTGTGAGCCACCGGAGGTCTGGAGTCCTTTGACGTCATATAGGTCTTTGATGGCAACGCGGGATCCTGCCAATGGGCGGCCGTCGGACCAAGAATAAATTCGCGACGGAACTCTGGGGGTCGTTTAGTACAATATTCCGCCAAGTTTTGAATAGTAGACTCACGGAATCATAGGGTCCCAGAACTTAGGCAAGAAAGCACCTAGAGGGTTGTGGTTGTCTTGCCCATCATTTGCGTCGTAAGCACCGAAGAGGAAAGTCCGATATGTATCGGGATATAGGCGGTAAACAGTTGAAAGGCTGACGGAGCCCTTGCTGATGGAAGCAAGATACGGCCCCGATGGAAGCTCTTCAGACACTTTGAGAGTGACACTAGAGAGGCTCCCAACAGATGCGATGCTCTCTCCTACAAAGATCGCGCTGCTATTAAGTGACGTTATGTAAGCGACGGCCGATGCATCGAGTGAAGCTTTCGCCGATGAGGAAATATAGAGCCCTGACAAAAAGTCTAGATTGAATACATCATCGCTTGAGGTATACGACGCGACGATATCCTGTAGTATAGCTCTTGAAATAGTTGTCACGTTCGTTTTAATGACAGTAACTGGGAGCAATGCAGTCCCGACGTCGCCGCAATCAGCGCTTACGACTGCTTTTGGATGCTTCGTATTGGCAAGGTAGGATAAATTCCCCAATGCAAAGATCGTATCTCCATAAGGGTTGTTCAAGACGAATGTATACGGGTTCCGTCTGGCGGTCGGAGCTGCCGAGACCCAGGAAGGCGCCAATACAGCAGTCAAAAGATACGAGACCGAGATCCGACCAACCATTGTGAAAGTCGTATGCGTTTCGCTTTGCCGCCATTGTCTATAACCTGCGCTTTATACATCGCGAAGAAGGAGCTGGGCGCAGTTTCCATCTGGTGGTCAAGATAACGATAACTATGATAGATGCCAAATGCGGCTACGCGAAAGGCTTGGCGTGCAGGACGACATCGGCTTGAGCGTGGGGAATGCGATGGCAACACGGCCTAGGGGTTGTAACCGGCATCTTATCGTAGATGCGGTACTTTTGAGCCGTCATCGTTTTCCGTAACTATTAGCAATTGCTCGAAGATGGCATAGCAGAAGAGACAATGGACGGATTGCGGGGTTGGTACAGGGGTGAGAGTGTGCATTGAGACAGCGATCTGCGGAAGCGGTAAACCTACAACTAGTTCAGGTATCTAGTCAATCGAACGACAAAAGATCATTCCAAGGTTGCTCAAAGTCCAGCAGATTGTTCTTCCCATCTTTGACCGAAATCTCCTTCAGTGGATCAACCTCTAAAGCGATCAAGGGTTGAAGTCAGTAACGAAGAAGAGTTTGGAGTAAAGTATCATGGCCCCATCACTGCGACAGGTGTCCCATTTCAAGGCTCACACCGTGGCACTACATGATATACTACTATCTGACTGGGTTGGACTGAACGCACGTATGCAAGCACCGAGTGTCACAGCACGAACGTCACTGTGATTACTTTCCAGTCGCTCCCAGCCATTCAAGCGCACTGAATTGTTACTGGCGTGGAACTCGTCACTAGCGTGTTGTGATGTTCGTACGCACCCTGTGGTGAATATATAAGCATGTGACCGACTTGGAACGTTGGCATTTACGGTCTATATCTTTTCTTATTCCATGTTGCTGTTGCTGTTCCCATTGGTATCCCATGCATGTATTGTATGCGCTCCCCTGTCGTGCGTCCCCCGCCGCTCGGCCAGCCCACCCACCACGCGCTCGTGTCTCAGCCGCGCTCGGGGCCCAACTACGTAGGCGTAACATTGCGATCGACAAGAAGATGAAGAAGTCCAAAGCCACGCGTATCTGCAAGCCGTAGTGTCCCTAGCTTTCCGCATTGATCACTCGAGTGCAATCCCGAGCTCAATACACTGCTGGCCTATCAGCGGGATCAGATATCAGCATTTCCCAATCTTTCGATCGATAGTGAAAAAAGCAAAGGACCCGGCGCAGGGTCCAAGGGGCGTATGTGCATCATCAGCTTAAAAACAATGCCTAGAACTACCGGTAGGGCTCCACGGTTTGGAAGCACGAACATGTGAAGTGTCCCAGCGTAGGGGTTTTGAGGGTTTTTTGAGAAGTTTGTTGATTCCGTGTATCGAGGAACACGGCGAGGAGACGTTCCCTTTTGGAACTGGCGATTGGCCAGTCCATCGTTTGGCCCTGCGCCTATCCACCAATCAGCGACTCCATTCACGTCTGGCTTGCATTGTGGGGACCCCATCACGCATCTGCGGCTGACTGAGGCCATGACGATTGCCAAAGAGTGAGCCGTGCCAGATGCCAGGTGCCAACCTCCCGGAAGCCCACTGGACATCCTGCCTTGGCACGAGATCGAGTTGAGCCGTGGTTGGGTCCATTCCACCGGATTGGTAAATATCCGTCGCCATCATGCATGCGAATCCTGCAGAGAGAGAGAGAGGGAGGGCTTGCGGTGCGGCCAGGCCATGTGCAACCACGGCAGCGTGCACCATGCTTGCTCCAACTCGATCGAATCCCAGTTTGGGGCCCATGCATGGCAGCTGCAGTGCAGACGGCGCCATTATCATCATCTTGACTGCTCGCTCCATCGTACATACCCTCGATCCATCTCTGCTCCTCCTGTTCCTCCTACTTCTCCCACTCCTTCTAGTCTGGTCCTCAGCTCGCCTCCCACTAGCAACGCTACCGTTAGCCATTGCGGAGGCCATTCCGCCGCCGAACTATATCCTCCGGTGACTCGCATCGTCTGGTCACGCCAGTACTACCTCTGCCTTCGACGTCCCTCTTCATTCCAAATTCTCCATTGCCCTTCCCTTCGACGTCTCCCGTTCGGCTTCTCCAGGGCTCTCCTTCGGCGTCTTGCCCGGATCGGAACACAGGCAATTGCCCAAGTCCATCCCACGGCGCTTGCCTTTCCGGACCATCCCACGCCTCGCGGCTTCCTCTTTCCTCTCCCGACACTGCACGCCACGCCACGCCACTCCGCTCCACGCCATTCTCCTCCGCATCATATCACTCTACTCCACGCTACGCAGCTGCCATCATGGTGTACTCTCTTGGCTACCGTCGTCCCTCACGCGTCTCACGCGTCTCCACATGCGATTCCATGGACGGCGCTCAGAAGCAAAACTCCATCGATGAGTCAATCAACTCAAACAGCAGTGGCATGTCCCATGGCATCCCAGACGCCCTCTCGTTTGATCGCATCATCTCGGGTGGCACCTGCCCTGTAAGCCGGCCGGATCCTAACCCACTGCCCCACATGTACACAGCATAGACTGACCGCATACAGCCCTGCACAACCCGCGACTTTATGAATTACCTCAAGTACATTGAACTCGCTGCCGAGAATCTTCAATTCTACCTCTGGTTCTGCAGCTACGCCAAGCGCTTCAATGATCTCCCTGCTCCGGAGAAGGCTCTATCCCCCGAGTGGATTCCCGAGCATGCTGAGTCGGAGACGCCTAACCGCCCAAAGAGCGCCAACCCAGAGACGGCCGCCATCTTCAAGGGTACTGACTTTGCGAGCGAGGCAAAGGCAAAGGAGGTGGACAACGAGAATCCGTTCTTCGGGACACCGCCGCGAACTCCGAACAGCGACGTGAAGCCCAAGGGTGCAGGTTCCCTTGATTCCTACGACGACAGCACGGTTTCGCAGGCCAAGACCGACCATGCCCAACGTGCTACAAACGCATTCGAGGGTGCCGGCCTCAAATGGAAGCCCCGTAAGTGTACCCGACTTTCTTCGTTTACCAAGCTTCCAATACTCACCTGCATCAGTCTCTGTCCAACCGTATCGCGAAGAAATCGCCCGTGTCATCTCCATCTATGTTGCCGATGGCGGTGCTCGCCAGCTCAACCTTTCGTCAAAGGAACGCAATGCCTTGCTGCATGCGCTCCAGAACACCACCCACCCATCTGCCTTCCGTGCCGTCATCACCACGGTCGAGTGGTCACTCCGCTGCCAGGCTCACCCCAATTTCATCAGGTGGACCATCTGCAATGGAAATCGCCCGCGTGTCATTTTCGCTCGCGGTCTCGGTGTCGGCGGTATTGTCCTTGGTTTCATTGCCGCTCTGCTCATTACCCTGAGCAGCGCTGGCCGGGCCTGGCGCGTTCTATCCCTCATAGGCTTCCTTATCGGCATCTCCACGCTCATTGCAGCTTGGAAGGGCATGTGCGTTGTCCTTCATGGCATGCATCATCGCCATTTGCGCCCGTGGGAACTTTTCTCCTCCGACGACGAACCGGCCAACTTTGAAATCAAGAGTGACTCATACGACTCACTTGAGTCTCATGGCTCCAGCAACAGCTACGAAGACGAGCCGTGGGTCGCGAGATACGAAAAGCGCAACATCATCCGCAAGATCTTTGACCGTGAGGTCTGGATCCAAGAGCCGGCTCTTCGTCAGATCCAGGACACCATCTTCTTGCAAGCCATCCTAGGTGCCCTCATCATATCCTTCACCATCGTCGGCATCTTTTGTGCTGTTCCCCATGGCAATTTCTTCTGAACACGCCGATGGCATGTTCCGTTGGTCAATTTACGACCATCTTATACTGAATCTCCCTCCTTTTTCGGTTTGCTGTATACCCAATCCAATCCTTCGGTCCTGTCACGGTCTCCCCATTTCTTCATGACGTGGTTGTTAGGTGTATGATCTAGACGAACATGTTATATTCCTTCGGTATTGTGCTATCGGAGGCTACTTCTGCGGGTCGTCTTGGTGTGTGTAAGAGCAAGGCAATGGAATGCATGTATGAACAGGTCAATAGCTGCCTGTATCAAGTTACGCCGTGGAGCAATAATTCCCCAACTTCCACTCATACTTGCAAATGTTTTGTGTGACTCATTGCTGGACCATTAACCTAACCTTGAGTACCATACGGCAGAGTTGCCACATCACACTGCAACCTAGTCAGCCACATTCTCCTCCTGAAAACAATACGGCACAGCGATCTGCTGCGTAAGGACGTTTAATTCGCGCATTATCCTGGATTGAATTTAAACTTGTGAAGTTGGGCGATACGCTCTTAACCCTGCCGTATTTCATTGATGGAACCTTGTTACATTGTCTCTATGTTACAAAGCGCAGTAAAGATTGCTGAGGAATGGAATGTTAAGCGCCGTAAAGTCCCATGACGGCTTGAAATGAAGCATTGGACAAAAGCTGCGCAGCCGTTATCCGTTTCTGAGGATCATAACGGAATCCTTCTAGCATAAAGGACAGTACGTGAGCAGCCTCGTTCGCAGTGACGTCAGGGCGGGAACGTGCAATCATTGCTTCAAGGGTGGTTTCAGGCTGCGTCCTCGGATCGTACCATGAAGCGTCATTACTATCGGGTTGGTGGTGACAGATGTACCAGTTTTGGGGTAATGGACCAAGGACTTTGACCATACTGGCCAGCACATTACCGTTGACGGACCAAGGGAGATGGCCAAGATAGAGCTCTGTGAAGATACACATATAGCTCCACATGTCGCCGGCAGCACTTGGGTCTATGTTGTGAAGGCGCTCTGGGGCACACCAGCCACTAGGTGATTGTGGCTTGTAGTTTACCGAAGTGCCCGCCCTTATTGCTATGCCAAAATCGGCGAGATGGACTGATCCGCTGAGTAAATTGGCGGGGAATATTGCTGGCCTAACGAGCTCGGCCATCCCTGTCGGAGCTTGTAGAAGGTCCTTTTTAGGCCGGCCCAGGTACTGGTATTTCGTCTTGGTGTCATACGCGTCAAGGGGCACGATGCCGCACAGGATGTTTTTGTCGTTCAAATCTATAGAATGTAAGCGCAAAGAAGATTAGGCGAACGGGCGGTAGAAACGGACCTCGATGGACGATGTCGGCGTCGTGCAGGCATTCCAAAGCTTGTAGCACCTGCTTCGCCGCAGACATTCGGCCGGGCATTGACATGCTGGCGAAGCTGGAATTGAGACTGGGGCCTCGCAGGGGGAGCACCAGGACTGTGTGTTGACGGTCGGAGCAGGAAACGGAGAAGGAATCGTGAGAAAGAAGAAGTTTGGAGCTGTCCTTGACGCGATGGCGGAGCTCATTGTGGATAGCGAGTTCGCTGTCTACCGTGTTACTGGTAAGAGTGGGGACCTTGAGGGCGACGTCTTGATTTCGAATGGTGTCATGGGCCATCCAGACGGTAGAGAAGCCGCCGTGGCCGAGTTTATGCTCTATGCGATATCGCTGAGCTAGGACCATTCCAATACGGATCGGATAGTAGAATGGCCACTGATAGTAGTATATCATCTCTTCAGCATTCTCCTCGAGGTCATCGACCTCGGCATCGTCGTCAGGGTTTACAAGGTAACCGTAGTCGGCCATCGCTATGGGGCGATTCACCAGGGGCGGTGGTAGGTCTGTTGCTGGCGCCCACGTGTATGGAAGCGGTAACTGAATGGGGACGAGTGGACAAAGGGTTGGTGGATAGCGTGGTGGGTTGATGGAGACGTAGTGAATGGAGAGGGTAGTAGGTAAAGTAGTGGGTGGTGGATGGTGAGTGTTGGGTGGAAAAAGAGTCAGGGTCGGCTGTTTGTTTTGTAGTGCGCGCCGAGCTTCCTCACGATAGATTGAATACTACACAGTTCTCCTCATAAGTTAGCCTTACTACGTGATAGATGATGCCTCAATTGTTGCGAGGCGAGGAACGAGCGTAGCATTACGGTCAGGTTCTTAGCAAAAAAGCGTGAAATTTGATTGGCTATTAAAACGGCTCTCTGGTTGGCCGATGTCTGGGTCTCTGATTGACCAAAAAAACATTTCACGTGACAATACTCACGTGAGGAATACCAAAACTTATCAGTAATACTATCACGTGATTGTCCGCGGCAGGCGAGGGGTCTCCCCTGGAAATCAACCGCGATAGATTGATTGATTGATTAACTACGATAGATCAACTATGATGATTAGCAATCGATTAATAGGCCCTCACCCTCGCTGCGCATAGATTATGTTCCATTCATGAATAACAGGATATTTATATGGCTACGCCTAGCCTAATTACATGTGTGAACTTGTCGTGCTGTTCATCATACTATATATAGTTTCATGATCACATACATTTGCAACTAGATTCAATGCGATGCTCTGCTTTGCTTCTGATAGTGTGCTACCTTCGTATTTTCGCGCGCTTTATATACCCCAATAATACACTGCCATACTGGAGAGTACTGTGTCCGTGCGCGTTACGTGACTAGGCTTAAGTTACTATAAAATAGCTCAGCCAACTACAGTCTATTGAGATCCTTGATCTGAACTAGCCTTAATATCTTTAACAGAAGTGGTTAGGGATAGAATAGTAAGCCTAGGCTTTATCAAAGGACAGCTCTGTTGGTTTTCGCGGAAGATGTCTGGGTAAGGCAGGGGGTAA
>JAGQEM010000024.1:0-77666 GCA_019202945.1 Corynespora olivacea
TACAGAAGGCGAGGTTCAAAATTTGAGTAATTATTATTTAGGCGTTGTTGAGATATTAATATGCGATTTTTGCGATTTTTAGTGCGTTTTTGGGTGATCTACTTACTGGTCTGATCCGCTTACTGGTAAAACACGTTAAATCAGATTAGCTATTCCTCTAACGTGGAATTAATTCAGTATTCCATCTCTACTATTAGTACTTGCCCTCAGTCTTACATGCCTATGCAGGCTAGTCATTGTGTTCAAAAGCCTAGGGGTTGTGACCTTCATTTATTGTGTCCTTTTATAGTATCACGCAGTGCCTTTCAACGAATATAGCCAGGCAACAACAACGGAATACTTGCCATGTTGTTAATATTATAAAGGGCCTTAGCAATTCGTATATTAAATCGTTTTGAAGCTATTTCATACAAAGCTGGCTTATTAAGAGCCCTCAAAACGCCCTCAAAACCAACCAAGTTCCCTGAAAATAGCCTTCGGGGATACCCCTGGTGTTGATTGTTTACCCCGGAGCGAGCGTATGCTCCATAGCCGCTATTGTGCTAGCTTCTATGCCGTCACCTGGCAGTGACTGACATCGTACATGGAAGGTAAATTGTGGACCCTGCTGTTGTATGACATGTCACTGTTCTCCGCGCAAATTGCGCTCCCAATATGCCGTCTACCGACATCAATTAATCTGGAAACATCTGGTGCGCCAGCTTACCATGCTGGAAGCCCTACGATTGGCGCAACCGACGACTTGTTTCTCTTCGGAGCTGACAGTCGATCTTCCGTCTATTACAGGTGCACGCTACGAAGCATCCCATTTCTCAAAGACTGCTATAAGAATGCTATTCTTGACGATACGAACAGGATGTCGTGTTACAGCCATCGTTCCTCGGTCGGTCTTTCTCGCGAACATTCAAGATGCATCTGTCCTCACTTCTCCCCCTGTTCATCTCCATCCCTACCACCCTCGCCGCCTTGACGTACAAAGGCGTAGACTGGAGTTCTACTATAGTACAGGAAGCGAAGGGAACGAAGTTCAAGAACCTAGCCGGCACCACCCAACCCCTCGAAACCATCCTCAAGAACTCAGGCGTCAACATTGTTCGCCAACGTATATGGGTCAACCCATCCGACGGCAACTACAACCTTGATTATAACATCAAGCTCGCTAAGCGTGCGAAGGCTGCTGGTTTGAACATCTATCTCGACTTTCACTACAGTGATACATGGGCGGATCCAGGCAACCAGAAGAAACCTTCAGCGTGGAGTTCTCTTTCCACATCCGCCCTGACGACCAAGGTCTACGACTACACAAAGGAGGTCATCAACACTTTCGCGTCCAACAGCATCCCTCTGGCCATCGTCTCCATCGGCAATGAAATCACACCGGGTTTGCTTTTCCCTACAGGCCAACTGAGTGCATCAGGCGGTGCGAAGAATGCCGCAGCATTGCTGAAGAGCGCATCCAAAGCCATCAAAGAGTCAAACATGTCTCCCAAGCCCAAGATCATGATCCACCTCGACAATGGCTGGAAATCAGACACTCAAACATGGTGGTACGACACCGTCCTAGGTTCCGGCGGCGGCCTTACCACCGCAGACTTCGACGTCCATGGCGTCTCATACTACCCATTCTACAACTCCGCCGCCACCCTCTCCGCTCTCGGATCCTCGCTTTCCACGCTCGCGAAAAAATACAACAAGGAGGTCATGGTGGTGGAGACGGATTGGCCGACGTACTGCCCAAACCCGGCGTATACGTTCCCAAGTGATGCGAAGAGTATTCCTTTCTCGGTAGCTGGTCAGACGCAGTGGGTCAAGGCTGTCGCTGCTAAGGTGACTGGCATTGGCAGTAAAGGAACCGGGCTGTTCTACTGGGAACCTGCTTGGGTTAGCAACGCGGGGTTGGGGAGTAGCTGTGAGTATAACTTGATGGTGACAGACCAGGGGCAGGCTATGGATAGTTTGAGTGTTTTTGCCAGTCTATGAGGGAGTGCAGGTCGGTACGTTGGGAGGAATAGCAGATGAAATATTACGTCAAATTATGTCATTCATACCTACCTTCCGTTGAATTCGCCCTTCTCGGCTGTTCTCTTGGGAGGCTCGATAAGACAAGCGCTCAGCCATTTATGGTGAAGTTTTTCAACCAAAGAACCATCCTTCCTTCAAACCGTTTTCTTTGCCATCTCACATCTCAGCTCCACGTCGCCGACGCAGGTTTCCGGCAACAGAAATATACTTTATGACGCCCGGCCTTCGACTAGCAAGAGCTACAGCTCTATCCTTGGTACCGACCGTCGTCGCTATCGACACCCGCCTTCGAAACGTCATTCCTCGTGATCTGATTGGCTATGGCAACTTTGGACGACAGATCGACCCTTAAGCTGCAAAGATGTCCACTCAAGGGGTGTAGAAATCTCATCTTCATCCGGTGACGATGGCCTCTGTTTTACCGCATCCACCCGAGACGCAGAGGCACGCGTGGCACGCCAGGTCCGACACGCCTTGTCATCCTAAAATGGAGAGTTCCATGCGTCAAAGTACACTAGGGCCCAGGCCCGCGGGGGTGGTCCGAGTTACGAAGCTATCTCTGCATGGCATAATCCGGACCGTGATCTGGCCGGTCACCCAATACCTCGATCTTGGGGATATCCTTTCGCTAGCTATCGTACTATTCGATCTTGAACTAAAATTTTGGACATGCGATACTCTTACCAAAGTCTTTCCTGAGTCGTGGGTCTATACATCCGTGGTTGGAATCAGGACTTCTTGGCTCTTGACACAAAGTCACCAAAAGCGTTACCGCCGACGCCTTCCTCCCAAAGGAATAGTGTGGGCCTTCCAATCAGGGTACGACCCTGAGCTTCTTCGTTTTCACGAGAAAACCGCTGTGGGAGTGTCATCACCCGCCCTCATGAGCCTAGTTCAGCCCAATGCCATGACCCTGCCACGAATAGTTGACTCGGAAATCTAGGACGATCTTTTCATGGCTTACCTGAAGGTTGAAGATAATCCACTGGCAGCCTGAACACATAGACACCAAACCATCACCATCTACTAACGTCTTTGGCCACGAGCGCACGTTGCTTTGTCCTCACCTCCATCGTGTGTCCAGGGTTAATTCGCAACATGAAGGTCCAACCTTATGGGAAGGGACTATCGTTCACAACAGTTTTGAGCATTGGGCGGTGCTGTCGACTTTGGCTATCGCGTTGAGGATATGGGCAAAATATAAAATTTGTGGATTTGGTGTCGATGACTATCTTATGATAGTGGCATGTGTGAGTATGTATATGCGGAGTACAATTCTATGTTTCGAATTATTCTGACAATGGCAAATCATCTTTGTCTCCGTCCTCGTCCTTCACTTGCTTTCTATCAATTTCGGAGTCGGCGCGCATGCATACCGGTTAACAGAGCACGATATCAAGGAAGCGAAGAAGGTCAGTGAGCACGACCCTTGACTACAGCTCTCCATTGATAAGTCCAGTGGTTTCTCTTCGCAGGCATCGGGTATGCCATCTTGACCGCACCGGTCATCCCATGTCTCCGTTCAAATTCCTCGCGCCGCGACAGCCATGAAATCACCGCTCCTCTATCGTACAAACTCGACCGCCTCTACCATCTCTCTCCGCCTCCGAGGTCGCATTTTGACCACAAGTCGCCTAATATTGAAACTAGGGATTCATATATGTGACACTCGTTTCATATCAGCAGTGTTAGAGATATAGATAGAGATCTGGAGAAGGGGAAAGGTAGTATTGGGGAGGGAGGTAGTAAGTTTGATAGAAGGGAGCGGAGAGAGTCGAGAGACAAAAGTTGGGACTGCGCTTTAGACAACCCAATCTTCTTCTCCCTGTCGTATTACATATGTCACTGTCAAGAATGCCCATGCATTGCCATAGGCCTAGCTTAAATATCTGCTCGTCTCAACTATTATTACGCGATGCCTCAAGCTGGATATTTTAGATTGAGACTCAGATGCTCTGTCACGTGCCCTATTGAAGTGATGGTCAACATTGAATTGACCGGATAAGATTAGAAAAGTATATACTGCCTGCTGGGATGCCTGAAAATACATTGATGCTACCAGTAGCTCAACAGGCTTTGAAAGTTTGTGTCGTACGTCGATGAGCGAGAGAATGTAAGCACTAGAAGCGGAAACGGTCAACAGATGGTAAGCAGCATCGCATCCAACTGTTGATTTCTTAGTGATAAAAAACTCCAAAGCTTCAAGTGCGATCACCCAAGGCCAATGAGATTGACAGGTTTTGTGTGGGAGAACGAGAGCTTCTTAGCAAGGTCCTATCATGTGTATCTACAGGACTTTGTGCAGACTTTTAACTCGACACTCACCCATGGTACGCTTCATACCCTTGCCTATCTGCAACGTTACCGAGCTCTCCAGTTTAAATCCTCCGAAGGGTACATATATAGGTACTGTGCATCTGGCGATCTATTCGTACGATCCTACTGCGGGGTTCGCACATTCCGACAATCGGTCTTCGCAACTGTGGCAATGCCGTGTCTGCCTCGCTGATGCAATCTGGCAGGTATTTTGCGACATGAACTTCAACACGCTAGGAGCCTGGCGATTCCGTCGCAGAATACTACTCGTGTAGTTTGTGGAGTACTATGTACTGTGTATGTTGAGAGGTGGATCGAGGTGGTGTTAGCGAGGGCACGGCCATCGACTCCCCCAGCTCAAGTCGTGACGATATCGATATCTTCGTGCACCCGGTTTACCGCATACCTGGACAGGAGTGCATGGGCACGGTGTAGTCCACGCAATCTAATTCACCAAATACATGGTCTTCATGCGTGAGTGGCGACTCTCTTCGTGACCACTATCGACTGGACTGGATTTGGCCTGCAAGATGGTTAGGTGATTGGATTCACCGCCTTATCACGAAAGGATCGTCAGGGGCACCAATCCCAAGACAGCCCGCACTAGGCCTAATAGCGAAGGAGCCAAGACATCTCATAAAGCTGTGTCCGTGTGTTTTCGAGGCCACACCTACAACCACTTTACGACCTCCGCGATGCAGAATAGACCCGGATGGCGAACCAGACGGCTGGATATTGTCTTCTTCGCCACACCTGCCAGTCAAGCGGCCGGTGGCCGTTGACACCAGAGCAATGCGCAGCTTCCCCTGCACGCGACGCGATCACTTTCCCGTCTCGTCCAGCTGCCGAACGGCCCTGCAGTATGTGAGATGAAGGCGATAGGGGAGTTGAGGCGGTAATCTCTCGGAATGTCGTGACTAGCACCAATTGTCGCGTCTTCCGTACGCCTCGGTAGATCTGAGGTTTGCATATATAGCCAGTCTGCGCCCTACTCCCCGTTTAGGCGCGGCACCCTCGAGTCGTTCTGTCCCTCCTTCCTCCGGACCTGTTCTTCTCCCTTCATTTCTTTACCCTCATCGTCATCATGGTGCACTGGACTTCCGTTCTTTCCCTTGCCGGGACTGCGTTCGTTTCTACTGCGGCTGCGTTGAAGGTCACTGCTCCCGAGGTCGTCCCCGGTGCTTTCATTGCGGAGTTCGAGGAGGGCCACACCACGGAGAACTTCTACAACACTCTCGGGTCCAACAGTGTTGCTGTCAACCGGCGTCTGAAGCTCGACTACAAGCTCTTCAAGGGCGCATCCTTCCAGCTGAAGAACGTTTCCAATGTCGACGCCGCAGCAGAGCAGATCGCCGGTATGGCGGCCGTCAAGAAGCTGTGGCCTGTCCGCAAAATTTCGCTGCCCAAAGACACTGTCCACTACACCGGCACCGACCGATTGAAGGCCGAAGCAGTGCTGTCCAAGGCCAAGCGACAGGCTGGCAACAAGACCGATACCTTCTCCACTCACGTGATGACCCAAGTCGACCAGCTCCGTGCTGAGGGCATCATTGGTACAGGCATCAAGATTGGTGTCATTGATACTGGTATCGACTACACTCACCCTGCTCTGGGTGGTGCTTTCGGTCCTGGCAACCTCGTTTCTTATGGAACGGATCTTGTCGGTGATGACTACACTGGTTCCAACACTCCTGTTCCCGACCCGGATCCCGTCGACCACTGCCAAGGTCACGGATCTCACGTCGCTGGTATCATTGCCGCCCAAGCGAACCAGTTCGGTTTCACTGGTGCTGCTCCCGGCGTCACTCTCGGTGCCTATAGGGTTTTCGGATGCCCCGAGGACGGTCAGGCTGCTAACGACGTTCTGATCGCCGCATACAATCTGGCTTATGAGGATGGAAGCGACATCATCACTGCTTCTATTGGTGGACCTTCCGGATGGTCTGAAGACCCGTGGGCCGTCGTTGTTCAGCGCATTGTCGAGGCCGGTGTTCCCTGCACCGTTTCCGCCGGAAATTCTGGTGCTCAGGGACTGTTCTACGCCAGCACGGCCGCGAACGGTAAGAAGGTCACCGCCATTGCTTCTGTCGACAACACTGAGGCGCCCATGCTCCTCCTCAACGCCTCGTACACTACCCAGAACTCTACTTCCAACAGCTTTGGCTGGACTGCTGGTTCACCTGATGCCTGGGGCAACGTTAGCCTTCCTCTATGGACCCCTAGCTACAACACCGCGGACCCCGCTGCTGGCTGTGAGGCTTACCCTGAGGATACCCCTGATCTGTCTGGCAAGATTGTCCTTATCCGCCGAGGAACTTGCACTTTCGTCTCAAAGGCCTTGAATGCTGCTGCCCACGGAGCCAAGTATATTCTGTTCTACAACAACGCTGCTGGTGTCATCTCCGTCGCTGCCAATGTTGGAGATATTCAGGGCGCAGGAATGGTGACCGCTGAGCAGGGTGTCGAGTGGGTAAACGCCCTCGCTCAGAATATCACTGTCACTGCCAACATCATCGACCCCAAGGCAGCAACGATAATTCTCGCTGCCTCTCCTAACAACGTGACTGGTGGTTTTCTTAGCACCTACACCTCTTGGGGACCAACCTATGAGGTTGACCTCAAGCCTCAATTTTCCGCACCCGGTGGTCTCATTCTCTCCACCTGGCCTGTCGCTCTTGGTAGCTATGCTGTCATCTCCGGTACCTCGATGGCTTGCCCTCTTACTGCTGGTGTCGTCGCACTTATTGCCCAAGTGCGTGGCACTTTTGACCCGGCTACCATCGAGAATGCTCTTGCTGGAACCGCGAACCCTAACTTATTTAACGATGGCAAAACGACTTACCCCTTCCTTGCGCCTGTTCCCCAGCAAGGCGCCGGCCTCATTCAAGCCTACGATGCTGCTCACGCGACTACTCTCCTTAGTGTCTCCAGTCTATCGTTCAATGACACAGATCACTTTGTAGCAGGTACCAACTTCACCATCAGCAACACCGGCTCCAAAGAAGTGACCTACGCTCTATCCAACGTTCTCGCTGCGACCGGCTACACTCTGGACCCTAGTTCCATCTACCCGTCCATTTTCCCTAACGAGCTCGAGCTCGCTTCGGAGGGTGCCACACTCAAATTTAGCGAAGACAAAGTGACTATCCCGGCTGGCGGCAACGCCGTCGTGAGTGTTGCCCCTACTGCTCCAGCTGGCCTCACTGCTTCGCGTCTTCCCGTCTACAGCGGCTACATCGCCCTCAACTCCACTGACGGCCAGTCGCTAAGCCTTCCCTACATCGGTGTGGCAGGCTCCCTCCACGACGCCACTGTCCTCGACAGTGACGTAACGTACCTCACCCAATCCAGCGACGCAACCTTCAACCCCATCCCCGCCAACACCTCCTTCGTGATCCCCAAATCATCCAACGGCACGGCCGCCAACCTTCCCGTCATCGGCGTCACGCTCGCCCTCGGTAGCGCGCTCGTCCGCGTTGACGTCGTTCCTAAGAGCCCATCTGCCAACGCCACCGAGATCCTCGGCGTCAAGTCTCTAGGTAACATCTTCGGATTCCCCATCGAGTACCAGCCCCGCTCCGGAGCTGTGACAGCTTGGGATGGTCTCTTGGAGGATGGAAGCTTTGCTCCGGCTGGTAGCTATACGCTGCTCGTCAGGGCACTGAAGATCTTCGGCGATAGTACGAAGGCGGAGGAGTATGATACCAAGGAGACTGTACCGTTCTCGATCTCATACTCATGAGTGGGAAACGGAAAGTAATGTTTATTCTTATGTGTATATACATGATAAATTCCTTACTGTAAATGTGTAATGAATTCTCTTTAGTACAAGTTTTATGCTCCTTGCACTTGCGTGTGATCTGCTTTTCAACATGTTGTGATGTTCGGTATGTGGGGGGGGATGCCTGACTGAGAGGTAGGTAGAGTCGTAACGTTTGACACCGAGAGGCAAGGGAGGTAAGAACGTTTTGGCGCACTACAGACGCCATAGACCCCAAGACGCTGCCACGTTTGCACACAAAGCACTTAAAAAAGTCTGTACACTTGGCACATGCTCTCTCTTTACCCGTTGACTTGAACTTCACTCAACTCATCTGCTACAATAGTAGCGGCTCCCCAGCTTCCACAATTTCAGAATAGTAGACTGCATCGCATAACACACCACCAAATGTCTCACCAAATATCACCGATCTCCAATCTCCAATCTCCTTTGTGAGAATCAAATGCAAAAACACAGATAGTTCTATGAGGATATTCGAGTCCGTCGAAGATTTACCAGAGACGAAGAAGCCTTGGGCCTTCAGAATAACGATCAGCGCGGAATACACCGCGAATGATGATTTTTAGGACGATATACACTTTGGTTTCTTGGTTCACGAGGCGCATACTCTTTCGTTCAAGGTCTGAAACCACGGTATCCATAATCCTGTGTTACCGGGTGATACTGCTACACTGGGTAGTCATTCTTAGCTAGATTTCCCACAGCCAGGACAATATCAACGACATTCCCTTTCTGCCATCAGATATCTACATTGTAGTGCACAATACCTCACATGTCAAGTTTCTTTTTGATAGCTGTTTTGATCTTCTTTTGTTATTGGCCTGCAATACATAGGTTTCAGCAACGTCTATCTCTCTCCGATATTGTGTCCGAAGAGGTCATTTCCATGGAATACTCACTTTGAGCAAGGATTATCAATCAACGCCATCTTTCAGTTCCCGTCCTGCGGTCCTGAACGTCGTGATATGAGATAATTCCCCGCTCTTGATATTTCCCTCATAATGTCCGCCTTTAAAAGCCATTCTCCAATACGTCTTTGACAAAGTCAACCCACATCTTTGTCTCATCCGCGTTCGCCCTCACTTCAAGAGCGGCCTCTTGTACAGCCTCATCCAACCTCGTTGGAAAATCTACCTCCACAGGAACAAACTTCAAATTGGTTGCCGTGAGCGGTAGCCCCTTGACCGGTCGCTCGGTCCCAAAGTGGGTATCGTGCCATATCTCAACTTCGATATTCTGCCATTCATCTCGGTACTGGAAATAACACAAGCCAGCACCTACATTTCGCAGATGAAACAAGCTCTTGCCTCGCAATTTTCTAGAGTATTTATCCACAATAGTTAAGAAGTGCGAAAAGGCAAGCGTACTGTTGCTCGCTGGGGGAGGGGACGTGGGAACTAGGAAGTCGACTGCGATATTGGGATTCTTGAGACAGAATGTGTCGAGCGTGAAGAGATCACTTGCGAACATGGTGAATATCTCATCGTAAATGAGAGACTGGTATGTATATTCGCCGGTCATATAATTCGTTCGACGCGGCGGCTCGAGAACTACCTTGGTGAGCCAAGAGATGTTTTGTGGGTCGAGGAGTACAAGTTTCTCTACCTTGTTCAATGAGCTCCCGTGAGAACAGGAAGGTAGGTCACTCGGAATATGCAGCGTGTTGTACCGGAACTCGAGATATTTGGTTTCGTAGCAAAGTTGCTTGTTGACATTCTTGAGTTGATTGAACGGCATCTTCGACGTGGATTCATCAGTCTCTACCACTTGCTCCACCTCTTTGCTTGCTGGGGTTTTCCTGAAGGAAATAATTAGACGGACCTCATCGGGTGCCGTCAGTGCATATCTGTAAATTTTATTGCGGACCTCTGCCGGCAAGCCCATGAATGTCGGGTTGTCAGTCGTAGACATGGCCAATGATAAGCGATCGGGTTTGTTGAGTTGTAGATACTGCTGTTGAATGGTTCGTGCTTGGGGTTTTTGGTTGTTGTGTTGTTGTTGTGTATCAAGTTGATGTTGATGGTGGGTGGGTAACTAAAATCTGAGGGTTTTACGGGGTTATATGCAGGCCAGGTGATTCACATTGTAAATGCTCAACCTAAGATTGGTCGTTGTTCATATCTGCTATCTGACACTAGAAAATAAGTTTTTGATGAACAATGCTACTTTACTAACAGCGCAAGCATGTTATTATGTTAGGAGGCCCAGTGCTTGTGCCCTTCAATCATTGTGTCCATTTACAGTGTCATTCTGTGGCGAGCACACAGAATAATCAAAACCTAATGAAAAAGCTTAAAGCCTAAAGCCTATAGCTTTTATCTGTTGTATCTTTTTTTTTACAATAATTCTATCCTAAACGTACAGAACAGGCTAGTAGTAACAACTCATTCTACGCCAAACGTAAATTGGTCTCGCTCTGGAGTGAAACATCTCACTCGTCCTTTTAGTACACAATCTTGAACATTGGGGTGATGGGCGGTAGATAGAATAACACCGGCTTGTATACGAACTGGAGATAAGCTCGTACTTCGGCGTTTTGAACGGGAGAGGTGTGGTTGGAAAACGGGATCGTGATCCATGATTCACCTAGCTGTCGGTCAGAGTGGGGATATTTCAAGTCAACCTGGAGAATATGCCAGATACGTTCTTTCAGCTTGGTGGGATTCATAGATTTCAGGATGACCCTGTCATCTGTGAGCTCAAACACCGGCCATGATATCTCCAGAGTCATCGTTGGCCTTAGCCTTACCACCCCTACCACCACGTCCACCACGTCCTCCCCGTCCTCCCCTCCCTCCCCTCCCTCCCCTCTTCCCCCTTCCAGCCCCGACCTCCTTCTCCCACCTCTCAGCATCTACGACCGCGCCCTCTGGCAGCACACCGCCCTCCATAAACACACCTCCCCCGCTCTTCCTGCTCTCGACCCTCTCAAAAAACTCATACCCCAAGACACCCTTCCCATCTCCCTCTGTTAGAATAACCCCATTCTCGCTGACGAACCACTTGATCCCAGCATCCATTGCTTTCTTAATATCGATGTAGATGAGAATCGTGGACGATTTCCTCATTCCCGAGATCACAGGCAATGCTTCATTGTCGCCGTCCGCGGCTGTCGAAGATGTAGCTGTTTTGAAGCCAGCGGGAAGACCGGACGCGAAGTGCATATGATTCCTCCCCATCTTCCTCATCCCGCCACCCAGGAGAATCATTTTCCACGCCGCTTCGTCGGTTCCGTGAACCACCGTATCCGGAACATTCCCCGCTTCAACGGAGACTGGGGTAAGCAGACCTTCGGCATCGACCTCGATCGAATGGCCCTGGTTGGCACGGATCAAGTAGTCCGCTGGATCGTCCGATTCGGGTATGTTTTGCAGAGCCTCGGGAGTTAGCTCCCCTTGCTCTGCTGCTGCGGCGTCGTCTTTTGCCTGAGCGAGTGTCGAGGCTAGGATCATGGAGAAGCGCTTCTTGTCGTTGGTGGCGACTACTTCTTTCAGCTCTGGAAACGTGACTTTTATGGATTTCAGAGCGTTGGTGTTCAACTATTTCTAATCAGTCACGGCGTACAAGTTTGATCATGCGCAAGTGTTGATGGAAATGGAGACACGTACAGCATCCTTCACACCGATATACCCTCCCTTTCCCAGCTTCAGACCCTCGCTCCCCGCTCCATGTCGAAGCAGCCAGCTCACTTTCCGTGAAACCTGCTGCTCCCTCGGCATATCGCCCCTGCCCCTTCCTCCTCGTCCACCTCTTCCGCCGGCCATTTCTTTCGCCTCTTTCAGCGCGGCTTGGAGGAAGTGCTTGGGTGGAATTTTGGCTGCGAGTTGATGCTTCAGGGTGATGGACTGTGGAAGGCGGGGTATAAGAGGGTTCGAAATTTCCGGAATGCAATACGCTAGGGAGAACAATCACTCATGTATTCAAGTATTGTCGTGCGGTATTGCATTACGGTTCTTGAGCAGGAAGAGAAACCTACTCTTCTCTAGCTCCGCTGACTCACCGACCCTTTCCCGAATTTGTTGGTGCTGCCCCGTCTTCAGCCCCACGTGGCCCTCAGCCTTCACCCGCCACACCCAACGCCACGAATTACCCCATCTGTGCATTGTTCCAGGCCTGTCCGTCCCACCAATGCATCGGAACGGAAAGCACTGCCACACTGAACACCGGGTTCCCCCATCTGAAACGAATCAAAATGCCACCCTCACCAGCCTCGAAAGGTGGCTCGAGGAAAATGCTTGTTTAAACGTCAATTCTTCGGGAGATGTGGCTGGACTGGCGGGGTCGAGTATCAGCTCTTATATTTTGCCGAATAGATGGATCGGACCGGGAATCAAGCTTCCAGTTTGCAGGTGTTTCTTTATTTGAGTATACATGAGCTACATGCAGCAACAGCGAAATCGCCTTGCCTTTTCTTTCGTAATCCACTCCAATGGCCAATCCCACCCTTATCCAACACACCCTTATACGAAATCTATACAAACAACTTAAAAAAATCGAGATACTCCAAGCATCGGTATCGTTCCTCATGAGTTCATCAACGCATCCAAAACCCTCAAACGACCCGGTAATGCGAACAGACCGAAACGCCATGCAGAAAACAAAATGTGGGTATCCCGACTCGAAACGGAAAGACTGTTATGATTGAGAGAGGTCCTGCTCTCGCTGCCTCGGAGTTAGCCTGGCTGATACGATGCTCATACATGGGTATCATCCTTTTTGTTTTACTGTATTCGAATATTCCAATCGCGTCCGAGAGTCGCCGTCTGTGCATCAAAATCATATGCTGTTTAAAAAATGCTATTGTTTATTAGGGAGTCGCGCACCAAAGAGGAGCGCGGGTTTAGGGCTCCTTTGATCGTGCGAATGGATAGTGGTGTCGTTGGTGGAAGTGAGACGACGGTCAAAGGCGCCGATTGTCTTCACTTCTCTTGTGCCTGTTCACTGCCAACCTCCCATTTCAGGCCCACCTGGGGGGAATTGAGAGTTCCTGTTGTACCCGGTGCTATTGCCACTCAGACCCAGACCCTGATCCATGAACGTCTGGGCCCACTCTTCACCAGTGAACAATTCATCGAAACTCATGTTTGGTCCCTCTTGACTCTGAAGCTGAGTAGGATGGACAGCTTGCGGAGGGTGAAAGCCTCGCTGCTGCGCTCCCTGCATTATATACATGGGCATTGGTCCCAGCAGCTGCACCTCGTTGTCCGGGTGTCTTGGTCCAATCTGAACGTTGCTTAATCCGCTGGGACTATAGGCCGACAAGTTGGGTTTGATATCGACACCGGAGGCTTGATAGGGAATGTGCGCCATGCTTGGCGATCCTTTGAACCCAAGCGCTTGCGGGTGACTATCTTCAAACGTTGTTATCGCCGGATTAGGGTATTGCATGGGGTCAGCAGCGGGAAACATCATCGTGTTGATGTTTGAAAAGGGCACATCTAAGCTGGCGGGATTAGGATATGCATTTGACATGGGGGTGGCAGGAAAAGATTGTGCAGGTCGACGGTTGGGCCCGGCAGCCAATCCATAACTGCTTATGCTACTGGCCGTGGCTGATGTTGACGTAAGACTGGGCGTCGGCTCGACAAAATCGCTGGATTGTGATGGTGAATTGTAGGCTGGGTCGACACCGAGGTTTGCGAGGTGCTGTTGCGACAGAGGCAGCGCCGTCCGCTTGGCATTGGTCATACTTTCTGGGAACGTCTGGGCACGTCGTACACCTGTTGCAACGAAGTCATCCTTGAGCGCCTGCGGCCGGCTATGCAGCGACTGTGACGAGCTCCCTTGCTGGCGTTTCTTGCTTCCACCGACATCTACCCCACCGTCACCTTTAGTGATCGAATCTGGCAATTTGTCGAAGATGCCCTGTATAAAGTTAGCTAGATTTGAGCAAAATGAGTAACCGTCTCTACCTTGAGCGTTGCCGAGCACCTGTCGGCCGCCATGCTTCTCTTGGCAAAGTCGTCCAGCAATTGCTTGCCCTCTCTGGCATCTCTAAATAATTCATGACTTGTTGGGCTATCTGGATTCTCCAACACAAAGTAAAGTAGTGTCATTACGGCGAAGAAGGTTGTGTACATGGAGAACCAATATGCGCCGATCAAAAGATCTTGCCTCTTCATTTCGGCGATGATGTGAATTATGTTGCGGGAGACGCTGACGCAGGCGGATGCGCAAGCGAAGGCTCGCTGATCGACGGAAGGTTTATTTGTCTGAGATTGGGAGATGTAGTGAAGGAAAGGTCGGTAAAGCAGCAGTTGGGCATGTGCGAAACCCATTCGCAGGAGTTGTTGAACCCTGCAGTGGTTAGCATAACTCACGTTGCGCAATGCCACTCTGCTCACCTCATGATCAAGGGTGGGGCCTCGCCACCAGGCTTGAGTGCCGACGGCAGTTCATCCAACCAATTCTGCATATCCTGTTCGATTTCGCGAATCTTGGTGTAGCTCACTGAGTAGGTTACCGAGTACTTGCCGCCCGATTGTGTCCCTTTCGTCGGATAGACATACTTGCAGACCTTTGCGAGAACTTGCACGATTTTGGCATGCGCATTGGATGCCGCCATGACCGAGACAGTACCCTCAGGCATAGGCCGGATCTCCGACTCTGTGATGTATTCGTCGTCGACTTCGGTCGGGTAGTCCTGGTCGACGTCTGCGTCTTCCAGAAAATGGGGAAGTCCCAGCATTGCGCCCACGTATGTATCCATCCTCCAGATGACCCAGAATAACCGCTTACGAGTCTCGGCCTCGATGGGTGTGAAATTGATGTTGAACGACCGGTGTAGCCCCATACGCAGAGCAGATCGAAGAGCGACACCGATATACGAATAGCACGTGGACAACTTTGCCGAGCTCTGGAGGAATTGTATCATGAACACGATGGCTTGTAGCGAGACCAAATCACGGCAATCCGCAATGTCCAGCAATTGTCGCGATGCTCGAAAATACTTGTACCTGCGACGTATCAGAGCCACACTTTGGTAAGGTTCCTGCTCAAACTTACCCTTCTTCGATGGTGGCTTCAAAGGCTGCCTGGTTCTGTTCAGTATCGCGCTCAGAAAACAGGGTACCCAGAGCTAGCACGGCGTACAGCAAAGGCAGAAAGCTGTTCTCAGCATTGGTGTAGTTGTCCGGCGAAGTCTCGTATATGCGATCCAGAGACTTGTAAAAGAATGGCAGATGCACCACTCGGAGCAATGCGCTGGCATCAACCAGGGCCTTGTCGCACAGCCGCCGTGCTTCTTCCTTGGGTGGCAAGTCATTAGTAGGGGGGGCGGCGGTTGAAGAGTCTGCGGGCGATAGATGGCTTGAGCTGGGTGAATCAAGGATCTGAGAATAAGAACGATATTTGGCGAACAGGCCAGATGTGGGCGGTTTCTCGCCGATGATGTGTCCAAAGTCTTGCTGGATCCTGCGCACGAAGCTCAGTCCAGAGGAGTGGCCGTGGTAGTCCCAGTTGCCATCCTCGTCGAGGTCAAGCTGCCCCGTGGCCTTTACCATTGACTCCAGCTGCGGGTCTGCTTCTGCACGCGGTCCCTCCTCGCGACGCTGAGCCACACGGGGGTTGAATGGCTGTCGCGACATACCTGGAGGCAGTTGGGGGAGGATCCCGCTCTGCAAGTGGGCGTCGATGCTGGCATCGTTGAGGTCAAGAGTCGGGATGATGAGCGAGAGGATGCCCTTGGCTCGTTTGAGCTGGGTCTCCAGGGCCTCAATGTACTGAGGCGCGGCGATCCGCCGTCTGTTCGACGGCTGGTCGTACGTGCATTCTGCGCCACACATTACCATCGATGCGGCGCATGGATGTGGCACGGTGGAGTTGGCTTACCATAGCTGTACACGGTGCAATGGGTGCAGGGCTGCTTGCCGTCGCACTTGATCTTCTTTCTCCTGCACTCGTCGCTGGACTACGTCAGCAACCCTCGGGCGAGCATTCGCACATGGCGGCGTACCATGCTCGAGTGACTCTCCTTCGCTTCTGCATCGGCCCTGTGGCGACCGTCTGTGGCTGATCGTCCGAGGCGTCATCGTTGATTGGCGCAACGCCGGGCGTGTCTTCGAGCTGGAAGGCACGGCTCTGGGTGGAGTCGGTCGCATGGACATCGACATCCGGGGAGGTGGAAGCGTCCATTGTGTGGCACACGGAGGAAGCATTGCAGACTGGGGGTGTGCAGGCTAAGAGGAAATCAGTCAGTGTCATCGGCCGCCTTGACTAAGCAGTGGGGAGGGGCGGTGGAAGGTACAGAAGAGTGGAACTGGAGCTGATTTAGGGTGGGACCCTGGCATAGCGCCGAGCGTTCGAGGGCGTCTCTCCCTATGCTCTCGTCACTGTACCATCCATCCCGCTCGACGAAGGAATGCCCGCCCTCTTTGCTCTGGTCACGACGTGGGCATCCTGCCCTGATGCCGATTGGCAGCCGTGGGCGAGCAACGCGTCACGCCCTGCGTGCCCCTCCTTGGCCTGCTTCCCCTCCGCAACATGGTCAAGCAAAGCGCAGCCCCAAGAGATGGGCCGCGGCGGAGATGGCATGTATTGTAACTGCGCCAGTGCCAAGTTCGCTTATCTGCAGCCTGTGTTGTGAGTTGTGGCGTCGCGGCCGTCACAACGCATGGTTGGGTCGGCGTGAGGCGCATGATGCCAAACTGAAAAAGAGGGGTTCCCGCAGAAAGCCACCACTGCCACAGGTTCGTGGCGGGCATGGGCACCCACGATGCTCGCCTCTTTTTCGGCCTGACCTTCCCCAAACGATGCAGCCGGTTATTGATTTTCCGTTCCATCGCAGCCTGTTCTTCGAATGTTCCGGCGGTTACCTTTTCGAGCACGATCGGCCGGAAGAGCGTGCCGTGCGCTCTCGTATGGCCTACCCCGAGCCACTCGCGTGTGGCCAAGAAATCGTTTTCGAGCCTGTGTCACCGCTCGGCCGGTTTTTGTTTGCAATCATATGACGCGGAGTGCTTGACCGCGAGTACACATCAGTTCTTGGGCGAAAAGCGACCGTCGGGTCGTACACAGGTTGCTGTAGGCGGCGTGGGTCCCTGTCGGTGGCATGACCTGGGGCCTTGTTGGATTGATGCTGGAGAGAGATTGACTTGACACGACGTGAGGAGGCAGATGGTTTCAAGAGAGCTCGATGCGAATGCTTTCACGTTGTGGGAGTGCTCGGCTCGCATCGCGTATGGGGTCCAACGCTGTGGCCCCTCTAGCCGTTTCCGAGGACAATTTGCGAGTTTTCCTGCCACGCTAAGAAGTGACCAGTGAAAGTCTTGGTGTCTGCGCGCTGGCCGCCTCGAGTTTGTCTCAAGTCTTCTATTAATACCTGGCTTAGAAAAAGCTGTTTGCGGGTCAGACCGCCCACCCGCGCTGATAACCGGGATTGGCGGTGCGGCACAGATTGTGTGACTTCTGCACATGCGAAGCAACAGCCAGCTCGTACTGGGACATGTACTCATAGTCAAGCCATTGTGGCCGTTGAAAAGAGTGCTCGGTGCTGATGCGAGAAAGAGCGATTCCATAATGAGCGGGCTGTTAAAGGAAAGGAGAAGAAAGTAGAGCAAGCCTTCGAACAGGATCGCTCAGTCCTGTATAATCGTTATACTGATTGGGGTTGTTCACTTGTCAGTCTTGTCAGTCCTGTCAGTGGAGCATTGTCAGCGGAATGGGGAGGCGTATCGAGAGCCTGTAGTACCATAACTGGCCTTTGACATTGTGAGCATCCAATACTTTTCAACACATTATTTCAACAGGAGCAGTGGCTGTGGTTGTTAGAGGCTTGTGGTAACTTGTCAAAACTCCTGCCAGCGTCCTGGGTCGAGGATGGGGAACATGATCCTTTGGGAAGAGTTGGAATGGGGTCCATCTGTCCGTGTTCGTAAAAGATGGGCTTGCATGCCGTTCACAAGGCTGCTACAAGAAGAACCCTACCCGGCTGTCATGAAAGAGTGGGCAAGTATCAGTATACTATCATGAGGCTGAACTTTGGCGTATTGCCGGCTTTGACGATGGAGCGGGTGGGGCTGTCAAAGTGCCGCTTCGCCCGACATGTGCTTTATCGAGGCGTTTTGACACTCATAACAAGAAAAGACAATGGAGGCCCAGTGATTGCGCGTATTCGCGGCGGTTTGATGATATTGCTAGTTGTTGTCTCATGGTGTTCGCGATATAGATTTCATGGTCCGTGCTCCGCCAAGCCTCGGTTAAGAACCACCTGGGCACGCCCACAACAGAATTCAATGTTCGAAGACCACTTCACGACCACACTAACACACAGCAACACCCTCCGAAATCGAGCACCATGTCGACCTTTGAGCCCGTCATTGTACGTTTCCCTCTGCTGTGGATGTATTAAATCCACGTCTGCACTCCCCGCGAGCAGCACGCTGCAATGCCAGTCCATCAACATACCATAACATAATCTTCGCTGGGAGGACACAGCTAACACGGGCAAAGGTTATTGACGGCAAGGGCCACCTGCTCGGTCGCCTGGCCAGCACGGTCGCGAAGCAGCTGCTCAATGGTCAGAAGATCGTTGTCGTGCGCTGCGAGGCCCTTAACATCTCGGGAGAGTTCTTCCGCGCAAAGCGTATGTCTGCCTTTGGACCCCGAGCCCTCCCCGCAGCGGATCAGAGACACGAGTTGGACTGCGATTGGATGTAGAAGGGCGGTCTGGCGGTGATTGGGGTGTCTCTGGTTCTGCGGATGGCCTCGAGAATTATTAGTAGATCATGGCTGATTGAGGGCATACAGTCAAGTACTCCGCTTTCCTCCGCAAGCAGACCCGTTACAACCCCACCCGAGGAGGTAAGAGCCATCTCCCACGACCGCGCACGCAGATCGCGATAGCGAGCCGGCACGATGCAACGTAGGGCGAGTGCTCACAAGTCCCAGGCCCCTTCCACTTCCGCGCCCCATCCAAGATGTTCTGGCGAACTGTTCGTGGTATGATTCCTCACAAGACTCCCCGTGGTGCCGCCGCTCTTGAGCGCCTCAAGACCTTCGAGGGCATTCCCCCGCCCTACGACAAGAAGAAGCGCGTTGTCGTCCCCCAGGCCCTTAGGGTGCTCCGGTTGAAGCCCGGACGCAAGTACTGCACTGTCGGCCGTCTCGGACACGAGTTTGGCTGGAAGTACCAGGATGTCGTCTCTCGGTATGTCTTCACGAGCTTACATGATTTGAGCAGGGTTATTAACATGGACGTAGCCTTGAGGAGCGGAGGAAAGCCAACGGCGCCGCCTATTACGAGCGCAAGAAGCAGGCACGCAGGCAGCTGGCGCAGGCCCAGAAGGAGGCCAAGGTGGACGGCAAGGTCAAGGAGCAGCTGGCCTCGTACGGCTACTAGGCGGCGATGGGTGGCGGTGTTCAAGGGCTGATGCGGGTCGGCACCGAATGCATTTGTCTGATGGGATTATTTCAGTTTCGACCATTGAAAGGGGTGTCCGGGAAAAAGAGCTTCAAAGTGCTCACGAGTTCATGGGTTCCTCCACGGTCAGATATCCTCTTCGACTTAGAAGAAACAAACAATGAAAATCTCAAGGCTGCATTGTATGGTAGACACGATGGCGTTTAATATGCGGTTCAATCAATTCGGCAGTTTCAAATCGGCCCTACGTGATTGCGTTCGTTCTCGCCTCCTATAATTGGAGCTTATCCACGTCAATAGCCTTCTCACAGTAATTTGGAAAGTGGAATGTTGTCGGACTCAGCCCGGAGGCATCGGGTAGAGGCAACCGACCCCATCCTAAGCCGACTGTGGCTGACCTCGGCTCTGACGTCTCGTATTCCATCCTACCTTTGCCCAGATTTGGAGAGCTTCGCAACACCCCTCCAGCGACAAGCTCGAGATACCTTAGCAGCCGTTGACATTAATCGTATCCTCTCTTCTGAACCTTGTTTTTGATCGCGCGAGCTTTTGTATTCTAGTGGTTTTCGGAGTGGTTCCGCATCTCCGCATCACTCCCGGCAGCTCAAAATACCGACCCTCAGCTTTCTAGTTTGCGAGCTATTATTACAGAGAAGCGGAGGTCAAGGATTTGAGACTTGGAGATAAATATGTCACCGCTTGATCGGCTACAGAAGCTCGCTTCTCATTTCACGTCTGCGAATCCGGTTCCTGGGTCACAAACGATACAACCTGGGGACAGCCATGAATATCATCACGGGCATAATTTCCATTCGCTCAGTCCAACGGCGTATTTATGGAGAGCAGCGTGTATTGAACCTAATGTACGTCCGGTTTCCCTTGTGTAGCTTGAGACGGGTCGCGTGCAACGTGTGACCACAGTTCAATGGCCTGCTTCTTTCGAATCATGCTGCGGTGCTAATACCATGGTACGCGTCTATAGGCTACAGCAATATATCACAGAACTGCAGACAACCAAATACTGCGTCGCACCTACCTCGAAACTGCTCATCGCGCACGCGGCCTAGCATATTACCTGCTCGCGCACTCGTACAAGCGCGTGGGTATTCTCTGCACCAACACACCCGCCTTCCTCGAGTCCATCTTTGGTATCGCTGCCGCGGGCGCTGTTTCGGTCGGAGTGAACTACCGACTAAAAACCGACGATATCGCATACATTTTTGAACATGCAGATGTCGATCTCATAATAGTGGACAAAGAGTTTGAAGATTTGTTGGACAAGTTCAAGGGTACAGAAAAGGGCAAGCGTGTCAAACAGATTGTCGACACGGACACAGATGGCGTAGAGGGAGACTTTGACCGGTGTGTGCGGGAGGGGTGGGAGGTGGACAAGAGCAGAGGCGATAAAGGCTGGTCAGGCCTGGAAACCCAAACGCAAGACGAAGGATCCGTCATATCCCTCGCGTACACCAGCGGTACAACAGCACGGCCCAAAGGCGTCGAATACACCCATCGAGGCTGCTATCTCGCCGCGCTCGGAAACATCATTGAATCGGGCTTGAACTATCACGCCGGTCGCGCAAAGTATCTCTGGACGTTACCGATGTTCCATGCTACGGGTTGGACATTCCCATGGGCCGTGACCGCTGTCAGAGGCACACACTACTGTCTGCGCAAGATTGATTATCCGGAGATATGGAGGCTATTGAAGACGGAGGGAATTACGCATTTCAATGCCGCGCCGACAGTGAATACTCTACTGTGCGCTGCTAAAGAGGCGGAGAAATTGGAGCAGCCTGTGAGGGTCACGGTCGCTGCGTCTCCACCCTCGGCTTGGCTGTTCGAACAAATGTCGAATTTGAATTTGCATCCAGTACACGTGTACGGCCTTACAGAGACATACGGCCCTATAACTAAAGGATATCATATGCCTGAATGGGATGACATTCCTGTGAAGGAGAAATATGCAAAAATGGCGCGGCAGGGGCATGGCTCCATCTCGGGTCTGCCAGTGAGGGTTATCAAGACTGGCGATGATGTTGAAGAAGGGGAGTTGGTAGATGTAGCGAGGGATGGAAAGGAGATTGGAGAAATCGTGTTCGAGGGGAACATCTGTGCGAAGGGATATTACAAGGATGCGGAGGCGACGCGGAAGCTGTGGGCTGGCGGCGTGTCGCACTCTGGGGATCTAGCCGTGTGGCACCCGGACGGTGCTATACAGATCCTTGACAGAGCCAAAGACATCATCATCAGCGGTAAGCTTTCTGCACCATCCCCTTGCTCCAACATTTCCCCATCACCGTGCTAAGCAATCCCCAAGGCGGCGAAAACATTTCGTCGGTAGCCCTAGAAGCCATGCTATCGACCCATCCTTCCATCCTCGAGGTCGGTGTCGTCGCTGTGCAGGACGAGCAATGGGGGGAGAGACCGAAGGCCTTTGCCACGGTGAAGGAAGGAGAAAGTGTGGGAGGGGAAGAAATCATCAGTTGGGCAAAACACAAGAGCGATATTAGCAAATTCATGGTGCCGAGGGAGGTGGACATTGTACAGGAGTTACCCAAGACGAGTACGGGGAAGTTGAAGAAGAATGTGCTGAGGGAGTGGGCGAAGGGAAAGAGGGATGCGAGTTAGATGGGTCGGAGGGATGGGCGTATTGGATGGCTAGAAATACTTTATAGAATGTTGGAGTGCGGCGCTTGCGGAGCTCTTGTACGCGTATATACGCTGGTGCAATGGTTACCGAAACCTGCAATTTAGGTTGATCGTTTCTTCTCCGTCCAAAACTGGGGCTGGACGTATAGCTGTGGTGGGGCCCTGCCCTACAATTTCAGCGCTGTTGAAAGACAACAACATGGTCATCAGGGTTCATGTTGTCATTTGCTATTCTTGGGTTTCCGATGAACGTGAACGTGTCCAGAGTCGGTGATGGAAGAAGGGCGAAGCGTTCAGGTGATGATGACAGACGCTATACCACGCCTAAACTAGCGCCTCAGCCACACCTGGGCATGTGGCGCTCGCTAGGTCAACAAAACGTCATTGCTGTCCTCCACAACAAAGGAACTTTCCTACTCTCCACCTTCACCGGACTCACACAATCGCACCCGTTTCTGCTGGCGAGTGATTAGACGTGACATTTATCGCTTCTCAAGCCGTCGAGTCGTCTCTTTCACTTTTCTCACACGTCTGCCGCGAAGATGTCAACGCGACGCAAACCCTCTTCGCCCACATCTCCAAACGGCGATTCGCCTTCAACATCCACACCAAAGACCTTCACCATATCGGCGACCAGCGTCCGCAAGATCAACGACGCCCGCCCACCCTATTTCCCTACACGTCTCGAAGCGCAACTTCTCGCCATCTACCCACTCACCCTCTTCTTCGGCTCCGCCTTCAGCATACTCTCGCCCGCCTCTCGCGCGGCGCCCTATTCGCCAGTCCTCCAGTCGCACGACCCCGCCACCGCACCCTCGTACTTTGCGCAGAAGAAAAACGTCTTCAACGTCTACTTTGTCAAAAAGGGCTGGTTTTGGGCAACAGCTGCCTTCTTCGCATTCTTGGTCATGTGGCCAGGGTTCGGCAAGGGACTGAGCGTAAAAAGAATTCGAGCAGCTACAAGATACTCGGTCGTGACGACTTGGTGGGTGTTTGTTACCCAGTGGTTTTTCGGCCCGCCGTTGATCGATCGCGGGTTTCGGTTCACGGGTGGGCAGTGCGAGTTATTACGCAATGAGAGCAAGAAAGAAGGTCTGAGTGAGACGATGGAGTACATCACAGCTGCTACCTGCAAAGCCGTGGGTGGGACGTGGAAAGGAGGGCACGATATCTCGGGCCACGTATTCCTGCTGATCCTCGGCTCTGCACTTCTTTGGTTCGAGTTCCTGCCCGCCCTTACACGCGCCGAGGGCCTCCGCGACGGTCGTAGAATAATGTTGGCAGATGGAAAGCTGGCGAGTGTAGCGGTAGAAAAGGATCCCGAGCATGAGAAAGAAGAACCCACGACTCAGGGAGTCAAGTTCTCATTGGGTGTTGCGGCGCTCATGTGGTGGATGCTGCTCATGACGGCGGCATTCTTTCACACGTGGTTCGAGAAATTTACGGGGCTTCTGGTAGCGTTTTCGGGAGTGTGGGTTGTGTACTTCTTGCCGAGGGCGAGTCCGGCGGTGAGAGCTGTGTTGGGTATGCCTGGCGTATGAAGTGTCGATGCGGACACATCTCTCTCGGCTCCAGAATCCAAAATAGGGATCGTGGGCATAATCATTACCCTTGGGATAGACCTTGTTTAATTTGTAGCCCCCTTTTCAATTACAAGAATCCAAATCCACTAACGTATATCTACCCGTAGTGGAACGACGTCCTCTTTTTCAGGACCTAAAACGCTCCAACGCGACTTTGTAGGGCGAGTTTTGACACTTATCTAGTCCTTCCCTTCGAGTGCTGTGCCATATAGTTCAAGATACCTCCCTATATAATATCGAATTCCTGTATCTCAGGGAACAGTCTATGAAGCTGCGCCGGTCTCAGCTGAACCTTTGCGTTAGGATTTTCGACAAGCCGCTTTCGAAAGTCTCCTAAATCCAGAGATGATGGGAGTCTTGGGTCTATTAGGTCCTTCTGCTCGGTCAGATCGTTTACGAAAACCGAGTGTACTCCCCACTTAGGATCCAAGGCAAACTGCCGTCTGGTAACGTCCGGCAGGGACCCCAAGAGGGCTTCCCCCTCGGAGATGCCAAACACGTAGCATTCGCCAACGATGCGAAAAACATTATCTCCGACCCGCCGCAGAACCATGGGTGTATGGCAGCCGAGAAGAACACAGATCTCGTCGCCTTCTCTAGTCGGCTGCGGAACGGTGCCGATGTAGCCACTAGAACCGTGCATGAGCTTTCGGCCACAAAGCATTCCCCGCATTGTTTTGTATACCTCGCGAGTGTGGCCGGGTAGAACCTTTTGAGGACCTTGATCTTTCTCCTGCTGTTTCTGTGCGTCCAAGATGATGTTCTGGGCTTCTTCTAGCGTTGGGTCTTCTCCCAACCATGGCTCTTGGTTCTCCCTCAGTGCATTTGCAACGGACACCCTGGCATACGCTTCTAACATATCAACACCTGTGATGTACCTCATCTCAAGTTCGTCGCTTGGTATCAAGAAGCGGAGCGCCTCCTGGACCTGCTCATGGATCTGACCACTGTCCATGGCAGGAATGTCTTTCAGGTTTTCAACTTTTGTGATCGAGACCCCTGGCGTTCTCAGCACTCGCTCATCTGCCGAAAGTGTACACATGGCACCAAATTGAGACGAAGCAAACCCCCGCCAGTAGTTGCGTCCGAAGATGAGCTCTTTCTTGGTCCAATCCGGGATCCAACTCAACTTGGAGGCCAATTTCGAATCGATCTGGCACTGGCTCAGTATGTCGAGGGAGCCATAGTGATTAATGTATCGCCATACTATGTCCCGGAAAATTACCTCAACATCCTTTGTGTAATCTGGAGGACCAACGATAGCCCTGTCACTCTCAGGGAGGAACTCCAACAGTGCATAGATTCGATCCCTGGGGTCTGCACAGTCGGATTGCCCAAAAGCTGCTCGAACGTATCCAAGTGGCACTTTTGAAGCTTGTCCCATGAGACCGCGAAGATGCACACAGCTTCCTGGGATTCCAACATCAACGTTACCGGCAAGCGCTACGGCGTGATAGGTTGTGGCTCCAGTGGCATAAAGGTCTCCAATGCAATCGCGCCCAGCGTCGGAGAGCTGCTCTGCTTCATCCGAAACCCGCAGTTTTCGGTGCCGTTGAGGTTTCGGCCGGTTTCGAGCGCTGAACGTTCCAACATTAACGCCCGTTACAATGACATACATGCCGCACAGCTGCAGTCAAAGATGGCTCTTGGCTTCGATGAGCCTGACACAAAGACCATGAGCGTAACTGAGGAGGAGCGTCAGCAGACAGTTGAGTCTCTATGGCAAGACGGCAACTCATTTCGGTTCATGTTTGGAGGGTTGAAGATGTGACCCATGACGTTGAAGCGAAAGAGGAGGCCTGCAAGTTTTTGCGTGCCAAAATTGGCTTCCTTGTCAAAGATCCTACGAAATCAGAGATTCTGACTCCAAAGGAATTATTTGTTCGGCGCCCACCGTGCGATCAGGGCTGGTATGAGAAATTCAACCAGGACAATGTGTTTGCTATTGACCTTCAGAGAGCACCAATTACAGCTGTTGAGGGAAACGGCATTAGAACAGCCGATGGTAAGCTCCACGAACTGGATATCATCGTGCTTGCGACCGGGTTCCTGAGCGGTGGCGGCAGCTATAAGAGCGTCAGGGATGGCATCAAGGGACGTGGTGGTGTATCCCTTCGCGACCATTGGGCGGAGGAGATCAGAACCCTCCTGGGCATTTTCATGTATTCCTTTCCCAACCTCTTCATGATCAACGGACCCCAAGGACCATTTAGTATCTCGCCAACGACTATTGAGACTGAAGTTGAATTCCTTTCGGAAATGCTCTCCGATTTTCGAAAAGCTGGAACAGATGTTGTCGTCGAATGCACTCTCGAGGCAGAGACTGAGTGGGTCAAGGTGTGTGGTCGGTCGGCTGATTCTGAGACTCTTGTGAATACGGTTCCGTCATGGTTAACAGGGACGAACGTCCCTGGTGCAAAGTCCTCGACAATCTTCTTCTACTCGGGGCTCAAACAGTATCGGAAATATCTTCAGGAGGTCAAAGATGCAAACTATCGAGTCTTGGTTCGCTCCGATGCTTAAGAAAACCGCTAAGTAACGAGAGGTGGAGGTCTTAGATAGGAGAGCTTGTTCTATCTTCGTGTTTCATAGAAACAAAATGAAACCGAAATTGCGAAGTTTTTCAAAAAAGAGCTTTTCTTTCATTTCATTCTGACATCCCTGGTCTGCGCGGTTTAGCTCGTTGTATATGTCTAGATCCCAAGGAGAGGTCACATCGAAGGCAGTGCCGGCACACACTCATATATAGTTTCCCCTTATCTCAGCAAGCTCAGACGGCAAATCAGACTGGAATCTGCCACGGCGCGCTAGGATAAGTTGAGCGTTAGCGAGCCCTAGCGCCAGTCGAACCGAGCTTACTGAGATAAGTTTCCCCTCAGTAGCTCACCACCAATTCAGTGCCGTTCTTACACAATCTATCCATAAAATCTATCCCCAGTCCCTGGAAGGTCATGGATTTTGAAAATTACGTCCGTGACCTCTCGTACTTGAAATCCGGCACTTTGTCAGATGTCACCTTGAACTTTGGTGAGAAGAGTTGGCAGATCCACAAAGCTATCGCGTGTTGTCATTCTAAATGGTTTCAAAAGGCTCTTACTATCGGCCTTGCGGTAAGTCGTTTTAGATTGAAACAAAATCCGAGGCCTAATCAGACTATAGGAGACCGAGAGCGGAGTGGTCACTCTACAAGATGATCCAGAATACGCCGATGCTATTGACTGCATGGTGTCGTACTTCTACGAGGCAGGCTACAAAGCCTCTACATATGACACATCCGCATCCCTCCTTCATGCACAGGTTGCTATAATCGCCGACAAGTACGACTGTGCATCCCTTTACAAAATTGCAATAAAATCGTTGGGATACACTGTAAAATCCGTTACATCCGACGACTGGGCCGTCGTTGCTGCCTTTATCTATGACTACACGACAACCGAAGTACCGGCGCATGTGGAAGTGCGGCGTTTAATCGTCGCTGCCATTGCACGTCACGATTTCGCGTTGAAGGCGGCGCTACGCAATGAGAACGTAGTAGACCTCCTCCGCGCAAATGCGGATTTGGCGACTGACCTTCTGCTGGGTGGGCGGCATGGACCTGGGGCAGAAGACGCCTCTAGGGTCTCTTTCTGGGATCACTCAACTGCCCGCACGTCACGTCTGTCAATAGCTTAGGTACGATAGTCTGTCCCAGTTGTAGGAAGGAAAATGGAACGTCGGCCAATCGATACGTGAAACAAATTGGGATATGCTCAGCTTTCGCTTGCAACTTATGCGATGGTATCCATACTACAGAAAGTTTGATATGAACAGCGAAGGCACACCACAAAAGTACGCGAGTAGGTTATACATTCGTCCCAATGCTATGACCCTTGAGGGGTAGTCTTAGCATATGAGTAAAGGTAGTAATAGTCAAATTCAAAACGTGCGAAGGCATTTCATTGCTTCAAAGTTGGAGTACCTATGATATGTTCCGTTACAGGTGGATGGACGTTACATCACTCTACTCAACATAAAACACCTCTTCTGTCTGCCCCCACCATCCCGGTCCACCGGCGCTCCCCGTCGCACCATCTACGGGGGATTCTTGCATACCATCCGTCATCTTCCACCATTCCTGCACTTTAGGGTTCGATGCCATGCGCGCCATGTCTTCGTCGAAGGTGTTGCCGACATATTTGAAGCTGGCGAAGAGGGTGGGGCGCGGGGTTAGGGAGAGATATATAGAGTCTGCCTGCCGTTAGGACAGCAATGGACGGGCAGGGAGGGATTAAAAAGAGAGCAAGGAGCTGGGTGATTTTTACAGTCTTTGATATTGGAGTCTTTGATTTGCTCGAGAACTTGTGGCCAGACTGCTGCATGGCACTTTTTGTAGGCTTCGATTTCGGAGGGCTTGAGGTAGAGCCATTGGCCAATGCGGCGGGGGCCTTGGTTTGTATTTGCCATAGTGCTTTGTCTGGTCAACGGACGGGAGATCAATGCAATTTAGAGGGGAGATTCAGTGGAAGTCGTCGGTGATGATGGTGAGGCATTGTAGGTTGAAGCTTGGTGAAACGGGAGCTTGCTCGGACTATTGATCCACCGAACTGTGCCCCTCTTCTCTTGGAACTTCTGTCGCGAGGTCTACGAGCGTTCTGAATCTTCACGTTATCGGATCATTGTAAAGAGGGGATGCTTTAATTCATTCGTTCATTCACTCATTCATTCATTCATGTACATCCGGAAAGCACAGTTGATGACGTTGGATTATCTCAGCGAGGCTCGGCCGTTAGGAATGGCTAGAAAGCTCACTAAAGTTTCACGCTGCACTTAAACTAATATAGCGTGCCCCAATAGGCTCTACTTTCTATCCTAATATTTAAGGGACTTCGGTATTACTTATTAGGTAAGAACCTTTCCTCAATACTACACTTTAACTTTAATACGAAATATCGCTACTGTCAGGATAGAGCGCCAGATATTGCTTTCCGGCATGAGGAATATGCATTACCTGGCAACAGTCCGCGCAAATTGACTACAGGACTCACACGGCGCAAATCAGCTCGCTTAAGAGATGCATTGCAGCCTTCGAGTGCTCTGGGTAGTTATCATAACAGGTGATGGCTACACGGTATAGTGATAAATGTGATTACACTTGTACTTTGTAAGAGAAACGTTATACGTGATCAACCGACAAATCTCAAGGGTAAAAAAAACTGTTCTCTATGTTTGCTTTGTAACTACTACACGGCGACTTATTAGATAGTGTGTTGTTTCGGCATGTGTAGATTCAGCCGCCGACCGATTTACCGGTCGAAAACCCATTTGAGCAAACACCATGCCATGTTATCTCCGTCCCGACTCTCGTTAGCCGGCCGCCTTTTATCTTCAAATACCGCACCTCGACGATGGTCGAAAAAGGTCACGCATTGTATGCCTGATAATCAATCAGCCGTCTACACACACTCATACTCCCACACCATCAATCTCAACCTCAACCTCAACCACGGTGCAATGATCCCGACTCACCTGCGCACGAACATGCGGCTCAAAACGCCATAAGCTGTCGTGTGGGGGCTCATCTCCTCGCCGGCTCACCGATATTTGGTCGGGAAGCGGCTCGCCTACATCACTGCACCTCGCAAAGAGCCTCCAGCTACCCAACCGGGGTCCTGCCGACACCATCTACCGCATCACGTAAAACATTGGCACTGCTCGCCGGCTTATATTCTGCAGAACTACGGGCCGATTGGGATTTGACAGCGATCCGTTCCCCGCAGTAGCTCGACCGTTAGCGGCTCTCCGGATGCAGCAATGGAGCCGCACTAGCCGTGGGTTAGGCAGGAAAAATTGAAATGCCCAGACGACGGATCAGGTGAACGGCTGATGTAGCCGATTCTTCGCTTGGTGTGGGGGACAGGGGGGGGTGTGCGGAGGACCGCATCGCACCATTTTGCGGTTGGTTGTACTGTACTGGGGTGCGGAGCGAGTATGAAAGGAAGGATTTCCCCCCATTTCCCCCATTTCCCGCGTCCTCGAGAATTTACCCCATCTTCTCACCGACGTACACAATGACATCCCACCAGGATATCAAGGACGTCGCGCTCGACGACATTGCGCATAATACCGAGCATGTCAAGGGCGATGGGCTTGCCAGTACCATGGATCCGGAGAGGAGGAGGCAGGTTGAGAAGAAACTGAAGCGGAAACTCGATTTGAGGTGCAGTTACTTCGTGGTGATATACATTATGAATTATTTGGATCGGAACAATATTGCCGCGGCGAGGTTGGGAGGCTTGCAGAAAGATTTGGGGATCGATAGTGTGCAGTACAGTACCTGCCTCAGTATCTGTAAGTTGCTGTCTCTCTCCCTCCCTCCCTCTCTCTCTCTCTCTCTCTCTATCTTCGACGAGACTTTTTCAGGGGAATGACGATTGAGGTGAGGTTTTGAGAGCAATGGCTGACCAGCGCAGTGTACGTCGGCTACATCCTCATGCAAGTCCCTTCCAACATGATCATCAACCGCATTTCGCGACCTTCGCTTTACATCAGCGCCGCCATGCTTTTATGGGGCATGATCTCCACGCTCTCCGGCGTCACCACCAACTTCGGCGGCATGATCGCCGTCCGATTTTGCATCGGCTTCGTGGAAGCTGCATTTCTTCCCGGCGCCCTTCTCATCCTGTCTAAATGGTACACACGGCGCGAACTCACGACGCGCAACGCCATCCTTTTCTGCGGCAACCTCATCTCCAACGCCTTCTCTTCCCTCGTGGGCGCCGGCGTGCTTTCGAACATGGAGGGCACGCTCGGCCACCGCGCATGGAGATGGCTGTACTGGATCGAAGGCGCAGCGACGATGCTGATTGCGATTATGGCGGCGTTTATCCTACCGGATCTCCCGCACAACAGCCGCGGATTCACCGAGGAGGAAAGGGCCGTCGCGGTGCTGAGAATGACCGAAGACGTCGGTGAGGCGGACGCGGATTCGGAGAACGATTCACCCTTCGCGGGGCTTTTGATGGCCGTCAAGGACACAAAAATCTACGTCATGATGCTTACTTTCACGGCCTACGTCGTCGGTTTGTCGTTCAATGCCTTCTTCCCCACTCTCACCGAGACGCTGGGTTTCCCGAGGATCCCAACGCTGCTCATGTCGGCACCGCCGTGGGCTTTCTCTTGCATTGTCTCGCTGATCAACGCATGGCACGCCGATCGCACGGAGGAGAGATTCTGGTAAGCTTTTCCCACATGATATATATATTCGATCGAACGGGTTTGCTGACCTAGCTAGGCACATCGTTGGCCCCATCATCGGTGGCCTCGTCGGCTTCATAATAAGCATGTCCACGGAAAACGTCGCTGCCCGCTACGTGGCCCTCTTCCTGCAAGCCTCCGCCTACGCCGGCTTCATTGTCTTCTACTCCTGGATCTCTTCCTCGTTCCCGCGTCCACCGGCTAAGCGCGCCGTCGCTATCGCGATGATCAACGCCTTCTCTCAACTCGGCAACATCGCCGGCTCCTACGTCTGGGGCATGAAAGAAAATGGCTACAGAAAGAGCTATGGCATTGTCACGGCCATGTTTGGTGTTACCATCGTTGGATGCTTCATCTTCAAGATGATTTTGCAGAATCTGAATAAGAGGATTGAGGAGGGCGAACAGGCTTGGGTTACAAGTGGGGATGTGGTGGAACGGACGGCGAAGGATGAGGGGGTCAGCGTCGAGGAGGGGATTCGCCTGCAGAGGGGGTTCAGGTATCTGGTCTAAGAGAGGGGGAAACGGCATTTTAATTCTTGCCAAGGAAGAGTTGATCTATAGTATGCATTGATATCAAGCAAGTATAGCTTCTAATCGAACTTGTAAATACATACTCTCTGGGGCATGTAAAACCATGCAGTCCAAATAACCCTTACCGTCTACCTCCAGTTCATGCCGCCTCCCGAATTGGTAGCATCTTTACCGTCCAGTCCCCAGTCCCCATACGTATCCGTGAACCCCTCCCTCGACAAATAATCCTGCACATCTTTGCCTCTCCAAGCCAACGTACTGGCCAGTTTCCAACTCGTATCCAGCTTCGGCACCACAATCTCTACAAGCTGCAAGTGATTCGGGTCGCGAACTTCAGGTTTCGACAACACGGCATCAAGTTCGGTTTTCGTTTTGGCGAAGTGGTAGGATGTTGTGGGAGATGGATGTTTGAACAGCGGGAGTAAGTGCGAGTAGTCTGTGGGGACAATGTCGTTGTACGCTGGGAAGACCGTCAGTTACACACGAAATGCACACGTAAATGGAATACAGGCTGCGAATCACCTTCTTTTGCTCCCCAAATCAACCTCTCGATGGTATATCCCTCGTTGTTGATCACGAAAAGCACAATTTTCAAGCGCGCCTTGATCATGGTGCCAATCTCTTGGATGGTCATAGCCATACTCCCGTCACCCGTAAACAGCAGCGTTCGTCCGGGTCGTCCGAGTTCTCGATGTGCAACTGCAGCTCCGAGTGTGGCAGCTGTGGCCCATCCAATACTTCCGTAGTAGATTTGGGATTCGTATTGGGTATGAGGTGGGAACGGAGTGTCGCACAGACCGAATGTGGAGGTTCCAGTCTCGCTGAGGATGATGTCGTTTGGTTGGAGGTAAGATTGAATTGAAGGCCAGAGAGAGGATTGCGTTACGTCTGATGCGTCTTTGTCCTTGGGCACGCGGTTGGGCGGGAGGACGGCCTTGGGAATGGAGTGGTGGGGTGATGAGGGTGAGGCGGCGACGAGGGCAGAAAGGAGGGCCTTGATAGATGTGTTGGGGTAGGATTTACCTTTGACCTAGATGTTCTTAGCACAACCTTGCTTATTCCAAAGAAATTCGCTTACCACGACATCGAAGGGATTGATATACACACTCCCTTCTTCATCAAAACGTCTCGAAAATCCAGCAGAGTTAGTATCGGCAGGCAAATACCCTAAAGCAATTACCAAATCACTCTTCTTAGCCTCCTCTTTCACACCCGGCGCACTAATTTCCCCATTCCAAACGCCAACGTAGTTTTCATCCGTCTCGTCGACCACACCTTTGCCCATGTTTGCCGAAAAAACCGGGACCTTGAGCTTGGCCGCTAATTCACGAGCCTCCGAGGAAGCACCGAACCGTTTGACGAGAGCGTCCACAAGGAGGATAGGGTGTCGGGCAGAAGATATTGCCGAAGTAATAGATTTCACTGCCTCGTCTTGTGCAGACTGCTCGATTTTGGGTTGAACATCAATCGGCGTATCGAGCAAGCTCTTCGGAACCTTTTCGGCGCTCAGATCCAGCGGTAGAAATATGTAAACTGGACCAGAGTTGATGAAACACTCTCTGAGAACACGGTCGATTTCCTTGGGCGCCGTCTCTATATCCCATAGCTCAGCAGCTGCGAAGCGGAGTTCCTTGGATGCGCGGTTGTATATTTGATGATCTGGCTTGTTTCCAATGGAGTGGTGGATCATCATGTGGTTCTTCTGCATGGCACGGGTTGTTTGACCGACTACGTGGATCGTCTTCACGAGCTCGGACTTGGAGCCTGCGATTCCGTTGAGGGCGCTCAATTCACCAACTCCATGAGTTGTTACCACTGGTGAGGTATTAGCTACACGCTCAAGCACAGCAGAGATGGTAGAATTCACTGACCGCATCCTGGAACGCCTTTGATGCGGCCGTATCCATCAGCTGCGTAGGCGGCGTTGAGTTCGTTCTGGTTGCCAACTGGATCTTGTTAGATCCAGTTCATGGTTATCGGGTGGAACACAGAGCATACCCCATTTCAAACCCTCGACTTGGAAGATAGCGTCGAGGAATTGAAGGTTGAAGTCACCCGGGCAGCCCTTTTATCACATTAGCCACGCAACATGCAGCTGACCATGGAGGTTGGGGAAAGCATACAAAGATGGTATCAACCCCAACCTGGTGTATCCTACAAAACAGTCGGTCAACGATTCATGGTTTCTCGATATCGACCATCACTTACCTCTCCCACATATACCGTCCTAGAGTGATTTCGGTCATAATGAAGGCGTTCCCAAGGTAATTCTGTTCGAGAGATTGATGGTGGAAGTGAGGTGTTGAGTGTTGAATGTCTCAGGCTGGCGTCTTTTATGTGCTGGAAGTCTTGAACGCTTGCTACACGCTTGCTACACGTTTGCTACTCCGCGTGTCCACAGGCAAACTTGAGTGGGGATCGGAGCTTTCGGAGTCCTGAGTATTCCGTTATCCGAATGTATCTTCGTAACCGATGCTTGGAATGCGCTCGATCAAGGAAAAGAAAAGAGTCGGAGTGACTGTTGCAGTATGCTTATCAGGCTTGCAATTGGAGATGTTTTGTGCAAGGTTGGGCGACTTGACTCGATACGCAATCTTTCGGCCGAGGAACAAAGGCCTGTCAGAATCTCCCGGATTGTCCTGTCCTGGAGATGGTCGTAAGTGACATGCAATACGCCAGGAGGCAGTCGCTGGCGGAGTGTAATGCCGGTCACATATAAGGGAATAAGACCAGGAAGCAAGGGCGCACATACATCATACACGAAGAGAAGCCGCGGATGTGGCGTGAGCACGTGATGGCGTAGGCCGGCTGTAAGCGGAATGAGGGGAAGCAGGGAAGGGACGGTGCGGGGTAAGCCGGTTCGGGTAAGACTGGGGTGCCTGCAGTAAGCGAGCATGCAAGCAGTTGTTGTATAGTATGAGAGTCATCTAGATTGACACGTGTGAGTGTGTGGGGAGCTTGATTGGGACCATTATTCTTTTTCGACTGAATTGGTTGAGTGAGCGGGAGATTTACATTGAAGCACTCTCCTCTGTTGTGCCCTTCACGGAGAATTCCTCAGCATCCTTGTACGTCGCCATCCGGAAATCATGTGGTAGCTCAAACTCGGCTTTCTCATCGCCCTGAAAAGGCCTAAAGTCCACGACCAACGAGTCCTTGACCGCAAACACGGCGTCATCCTCCAGGTACTTGCTGTCGCGGTCAAAGATCTGCGTTACGATGGGTTTGTAGCCAGGTGCTGTGAGCTAAATCATCACTCTTGTCAGCCAGTTTTCTGTGCACTAAGAGGTCGACATGCAGCGAGGAGACTTACAATGAAGTGGATATGTGCAGGCCTCATCGGATGCCTATCCAGTGCCGACAGGATCTTCCCCGCAGGTCCATCATACGGAATTGGATACGGCACCGGCCTCAGGCAATAGAAGTTGTATTTCCCATCCTTCCCTGTTGTAAACCTACCCCTCAGATTCATATCCTCCTGCTCGGGATCCTGTTGCTCGTACAGGCCATTCGGCGCCGTATGCCAGACATCCAGCACTGCACCTTCTACAGGCTTCCCGGTCTTGTAGTCCGTCACGATACCGTGCATATGCGTGCGATCGCCGGTGCCCTCAAACCCGGATACGATGGAATCGCCCATGGATCGCTGCGGGGCGTCAGCGCGCCAGAAAGGGCCGAGGATGGCAGTCGCGGTGGGTTCGGAATCTGCAGAGAGAGCGAGCTTGTATGTTATTTCGTCGACGAGAGATTCGAGACCGAGGACATCGCAGAGGAGTTGGCCTTCATTGCGGCGGTCGTCAGACATACGACCAGCCTCGTTCATCTGCTGTATGATCAGACGGGGACTTGAGGTGTGACGGGTAGGTGGTGTGACCCTACCAGCTCGAGTCCAGACATCCACTCATCCACCGTGAGTTCATTCTCGCGCGCAAAGTCGTGCAAATGGCGGATCAAGCTCGAAGCGAGCTGGCGCACTCGAGGCGTTGCCTTGGGACCTGTCGCATTGATGACAGCATCGGTGAAGTTCGGGTCGAACTTGGTCTCCTTGCCAGTCGATGTCATGTTGGACGAGTGCGCTGATGGTAAATGCGATGGGTGGAGATGATTGGAAGCTTTGACCTCGAAGGGGATTGAGAAAAGTCAGTGGACGTGAAGAAAGTGCAGTGGCGGCGTAACCGATGCACAACGCTTCTTGGAGGCCCCTCGCATCCGTTCCAACATGTTAAGGTGGGGTAGAGATCGCATGTAAGGCCTAGGTAATGTATAGTGTCGGAGGAAGTACGGGAATTGTCGTCGGGAAGGTGCGCGTTCCAGGACAAAGCTATCCCCGGCCAATGAGCATGGACGGTAGCATAAGCGCAACATCAAGGGTCATAGAGAGATGTCTTTTCGTGTATTTATAAAGACCTGGTAAAATATGCACGGCAGGATTCATCCCAGGTACAGCAATACTTTGGACGAGCTCATACTATCTCACTTGTTCCTGCAATCACCTTCGGCAAGAAGAGTAGTGTTTATATGTATATGTGTAGGTTGAAGTGGTATCAAGTAGGTTGGAACAATACATCAAACAAGTGAAAAGGTGACCAGACGCCGTCCTACCCCGCAGAAGCGCACGTCAAACTTTGCAGATCTAACCCAACCCAAGCGTGTTCTGTATGCCGTGGTATCATAAAAGCGCCCCTGTGTCGTATCCTTGTTGACATTTTATTTCTTGTCGCCACCTCCAAATAAGCCTCCAACAGCACCGCCGGCACTCTTAACACCACCAGCGACCCCACTCCCAGCACCCTTTGCGCCGTCCATGGCACTCTGGCCGTACCCTCCGAGTGGTGCTTGACCCTCGATCGGCCGTCCCTGATCATCTTTACCACCACGCTCAGCCCTGTTGATTCCTTCCTTGGAGAAGGTGTCGCCGATGGGCTGTGCGAGACCACCTTTGCCTACCTGGCCACCGATGAGGTTGTTGACGCCGTCCTGGAGCGTATCGACTTGGTCGATACCAGTGACCTTCGTCTTGTCGAGCTCTTCTGGGGGAAAAGTCAGCTTGGATGTTGAGGTAAGAAATGGGCATATCGAGTAGGGAAGACGTACGCTTCGTGGCATAAGAAGCCTTGTTATCCTTAGTGAACCACCTGAGGTACTGGTCCTCAACCCATGGAACCCAGCTATCGTATTGCCGGTTGTAAAACTCGCCTGCTTGCTGCTTGTAGGTCTTTGACTGCTTCTGGTCTTGGTCTGCCATGCTGAAGGTGGAAGGTGTGGTTATTCGTAGAAATCTGATCTGGAAAGACGGATAGGGTGCACGGTATGAGTGATGTCGTGAGTAAAAGCTGGACGGCGGAAAAGATCGACGCCCGTATCGGGACAGCATTTATATCTGCATCCCGCATCGCAGTGATCTCATCTCGCGCTTCAACAAGGAATGTGGCTAGTGACGTTGCCTACGTCATCAGTCTCGACCAAGTGATCGCCTCGCGTGCCAGACATGCAAATCATGGTGGCTTGGCGCTTGTGCGAGGCTGTGAATCGTGTCTCTGAGTGGTTGTGTGCTGGGAGACAGGAAACATGTTGCAGAAATATGCAGCAGAGGGGTCTGTGTTGGCTGGAACCTAGTGGGTGGGAGAGGTGATGGATGATTCGGACCGGATCCGATCAGAGCAGCAGAGGTATGATGCGAACGACGTCGAACATGTAGAAAGGATCATGGGAGAGGAAATTTAGACGTCATCTGGACGTTGTTCAGAATCATCCTACGATGGCGCCGAGAATACCATTCTTCGAACGGTTGGATGACGAAATCGAAATTTGGAGTTGCGAAGGCGTCGAGAAAAACATTGACCCAGCTCCTTAGTAAGCGCTACCGGTATACCTGATCACTACACTGGATCCGACGATGACTCCAACTCTCCACCGTACGGCTCACCACCGTCCATTCCCAAAAAGGGCGCAAGATAAGCCGCTGCCGTGAGCGCATTGATTAGGCGCGATGTCTGACCCCATCCGGAACCACCACACAGCCGCAATCAGCCACCATTGACCAACAGGACATGAGCAGCCATGCACAAACTCATCAAACAGCAGGCCTTCCATCATCACAAACCCAAACAAATCCGGGGTAGATACTCATCCGTCGTACGACGAGCACCGATAACGGATAATGTGACAAGGCTGCCTGCAGGCAGCACTCGCGCTTGACCTATACAAACACCCATCTTGACTGCACTGCCTAACGTTGACTCATCGCAAGCGTCCCCCAACCACTCCGATTCTCTTCTATAAATGTACCCGAGGATACCTGAAAATCGCCAGGTAGCAATCCTACAACTTTCTACACAATGGGTTCCAAAATCTCCAAGGCGGTGCGCCCGCACGGGAGCGCGACTGCCTCGCCTGCCTCAAACGCAGCTTCTCCCCATCACGCGAAGCTTCAGAAAGAGGAATGCCAAGAAAGGACCCTCCCACTCACCAAAGAAGGGAACCCACTAGTGGATGACAACAACCCCATGAGCGTCGCTGTTGCCTTTTCCGCACACAACACCGCCCCGCCACCGACCACCGACCACGACGACCCTATGGATTCTGATCAACCACCCCAAGACTCTGGAGACAGATCAGCTGACGCTCTGCTCGGTACGCTCCAGGAACTACCGGCCGGTGTTGCGGAGGATGAGCCCAGGTATGTGAACTCCATGCTGCCGCCCGACGTTTCGCGGCAGTCCACCTTTACCATGGAACGCAGCATGCGTAATCAACTCTCTGTATAAGTTTTGCTGACATTTGCTTTGGACCTCTCCCTGCGGAAGTAGCACATGAGCCGCCACCGCCGCCTGCAAAGACCTGTCTGATTTGCACGGCGACATTCGAGGCACATGAGAAGGCTATTCAGCCTTGTCGATGCAACTACAACTACTGCGTGACATGCCTGAAGCGCATGTTCCTCAACGCGTGCACCGATCAAAGTCTTATGCCTCCCCGGTGCTGCATTGTCATCCCGATTCACCATGTCCGACCGTATCTATCCAAGGAGGAGGCCACTCTTTTCAGGGAGAAGTTCGAGGAGTGGAACACCCCGAAGCCCCTCTACTGCCCGGTAGCGCGATGCTCTGCGTTTATTCCCGACCGACTTCTTCCACAGACGCGAACCAACAGCAAGGGGAAGCAGCGCGTAGACTCGGGCGTCGGAACCCCTACAGTACCCACCGTATCCTGCCCGAAATGCGAGGCCGAAGTATGTGTGACTTGCCGGAGTCTCGCACATGCGGGTGGTATATGTGAATCCGTCGAGTTCGGCATCGGCATCGACAAGGAGACTGCTGAGCTGTTGCAGAAATGGGGTTACAAGCGGTGTCCCAAGTGCGGAAACGGGGTCAAGAGGATGTATGGCTGCAATCACATGGAGTGTCGATGCGGCACACACTTTTGTTGGGGATGTATGAAGAGTCCGGAGGAGTGTTATAGTGATTGCCCCAATGACGACGAGACCGACGACGGCCGCAGCGAGCCAGATGAGGAAGACAGCGAGGAAAGCGACAACTCGCTAGAGTCCAACACTACGGAGGGTACGGCAACGATTGGGGAGGAAGCGTCAGCTGGTGGTGCTCCCACTGAAGTACCTACACCATCAGCGACTGAGATAGCCGCAGAATCGGCGGTTCCGCCTGAGGTCACTCCACAACGTGTGCGTAATCTCGACGGCGGCTCAGGACGCTACTGGGAGGATCAAGATCTGGACTTTGGTGACGAACCCGGCGAAGATTTTCAAGACCGGATGTGGGACTGCCCTCATGATTTCAACACCGCAAAGATCAAGCTTGCCGATTCGCTCCAGCATCCCCCATCCCAAAATGCCATGGAATGCATGAAGTGCTGGTCAACAATACACCCCGAAATCGAAATGCCTAAGAATGCCAAGAAAGGCGCGGCGAAAGTGGTCTCTGCAGGCGTAAAGAGTATATCCAGAGGCTGGACAGGGCGTGCGATGGATCGAGGACGAATGCGTGGCAGAGTCTTTGGCGGTCGGGGGTTGTCGCAATATCTCGGCTTCGCCCACTCTGTTCCCGATCTCAACATCATGTCGCAAGACACAACGTCGCTGAACGCAATGGAGGGTGTAGAATCCACTTCCCAAGTCTCCGAACGCGTAGTAGACACGCATGGTAACACCATCACAAGCAATCAATCGAACGAGCAACGGCGCTTCTCTTTCTCCGATTCCGCAACGCTGGACCATCACGACATCTCCTTCGTGAAAGACAAGATGGCGCCCAAGACCCACCGTCTCTCCTTCAACATGGACAATTCGCCCTTCAGCTTCGCATATCACTGTAACTCCTGTGGCATCTTGGTCTGTGACTCGTGCAAGGAGAACGCGCTATCGGCGCTTGAAGAAAAGCAAGAGGCAAAGAAGAGGGAGAGGGAGGATGAGCGGGAGATGGAGAGGCAAGAGGAGAGGTTGAGAGAAGGGCAAGAGGAGAGGGAGAGGCGGGAGCGAGAGGAGAACGTGAATGTGAATGCCAATGCCAGCGCCGAAGTTCGGCAAGAAGTTCAAGTTTCCTAAGCCGATACCCCCATCGACGACAGCGATGACATGGGCCTTTGAATGGCGCGAAATCCGTCCCCAGCATTCCAACTGCACACACACACACACACACACGATTACTATTCTTCCAAAGCGTCTCTCCAACCCATCAAGCTTGATTTGCCCACCAGGTCGTTTACAGGTCTGTATCGGATGGGCCGTGATTGCGGCAGGAAATGGGTGCATAGCGAGGCGTTGGGTACTTGAATTTATTGATTTCTTGAATATGTTTTCAACTTGCATGTGTCCAGTTGGTATTTCAACGGGGATGGCCTGTGGCCACTCCTTCCAAGCTCGAAAGGACCACCAAGTCTTGGTCCTGAGTAGATAATAAGCGTCAGTGCGCCTCGGCGGGGTGAAATCACACATCACGCGTCACATCAGCATGTCATCTCCCACATAGCACCCTTTCCATTGAGGACAAAGGACCGAGAGGATGGAGACAAAACAGAAAAGAGATGGAATTAAGTTCCTTCACAGATGGTGGAAAATAAGAGGGCTAGGTAGGACAAGCGTCTAAGCTCGTTCCGCCGTCACCCATTCCCATCATCCCATATTCTGAAGAGATTCCCAATAATCGTCTTTACTTTTGCACTGCACACACGAGACTGCGCCTTTTCCGCCTTTGCCGGCATCCGTTTCAATCAGCTAATTGCTCGCTTACTTACTATCGATCCGTTCCATTTCAAAGCAGTCGTTGAACAGCCACCATATACAGGGGCACAATCTGTCAAGACACATGTGCAGCCTTTGACTCGGGGTCAAGAGGCTATGAGCCCAGGCTGGGGAAGGCGCTGGAGTCGGAGAGGTTGGGTGTGGGGCCGCCCTGGCCTCCCCGGCCGCCACGGGGACGTCCCTCACCACGGCCTTCTCCACGTCCACGACCGCCGCGGTCGCCACGGTCACCACGGCCGCCACGGCCTTCGCCGCGTCCACGTCCACCGCGTCCGCGACTGAAGCCGCCCTCGCGGGGAGGGGCTTGGAGCATGCGGTCACCATCGAGCTCAACGACAGCCTTCTCCTTGCGCTCACGGACACGCTTGGCCTTGCCGCCGGATCCAGAGATGAAGTCCTCCTCGTCTTCGCGGGCGATGGCTGTGCCCTCGGGGAACTTCTTGGAGCTGCCCTCGTTGGCCTTGCGGAGGTTCTGCGCGACCTGGAGCTTCTTCTCGGCCAGTTCGGCCAGGTAGGCATCGTACGACTTGCTCTTATCCTCGGGCTCGGCCTCGGCCTCAGCGGCTGCGTCTTCGGCAGCGGCGTCCTTCTCGTCGGCCTTGGCGATGGCGTCACCGGCCTGCTCGTCGGCGAGCTCGGCGTTGCCGTCGTTGCCTCCCCAAGCCTGGGCAGCCTGCTTGTCGTGCTCGCTAGGAGACGTTAGAAGATGACAATTGAGCGTTGAGGGGAAAGACAACGTACGCAAGACCAGTCTTGCTGTGACGGTCATCCGGGCGACCGCCACGGCCACCCCTGCCGCCGCGTCCGCGGCCACGACCGCGATACTCGCCGGGTTCTGACGATGTTAGCCCGATTCAAAATGAAGTCGCGAGTTCCTTTGCTTACCACCAGAGCCTCGGTTGCGGTTCTTGTCGGAACCTACACCACGATCCCGGATGTCTGCACTCCATTAGCCAAACTGTCCACACACACACGCCGCTCGCATCTGCTCATTCTGCTCTTGCCTGGTGCAGTCGGCGGTCGTTACTGAGAGGACGTACAGTTGTCGTTCGCATTGCCAGAGTCCCTGGGCGCGCGGGTGGAGACACCAGCCGATCGCGCCGGAGCCTCAGCGGGGGCATTGCGCTTGCCGGTCCTCGCGGTGGGCTTGTCAATGGCCTTTGTGGGCGGATCCGCTGGGCGGTCGGGGTCGAGTTCAGGGTCGTTGCCTGCGCTCCGTCAGCATGCAGTCCTGCTGCCGTGGGTCCATGTGGCTGTGGGCTCGACATACCGAGCAACTCGAAGAGGTTCTAGGGCACACGGTCAGCACAATCCGCACGTCCTCGATACGCGATGCAGCGTTGGGAATCCGGTGGCCGGCTCAGCCCGTGGCAGCGACGCTGGCGGTGAAGTGGGGTAGCAACGCACTTTGGAGGCAATGGAGGACATCTTGGGGGGGATTAAAGCGCCTTTCGCGCTTCTCCTTCTAGACGCTCAATCTGATGGGAGAGAGGTTCTGGCGTGAGAGCAGGCCCCGAGTGGTTTGGGGGGTGCGCGGCTCTCGGGTGGTAGAATAGACGCAGCTCGAAGAGAGTTGGGTCGACGTTTCCAGGGAAAACGGTAAATTTCGACGAGAGCAGCTGCTTGTGTGGATTCTGATGTTCGCTTAGTCACGCGCACGGGCCGATGCGAGCGATGCCCAGATTCTCCCAGGAATGACGTTGGCCGATGGAATGCTGGCGAGCAAATGGGCGGGGGGAATCGTCACGTTGGCCGCACCTTGTCTACACATGTCGCCGACCTGCCCAGCGGGCGACCTGCACCAATCGCATTGAAGAGCTCGAGCGCTGACGGCTGCGCGCCGACTGTGCGCCGACTGTGCGATTAACGTATTTACAGAGGAAACGCCGGGTCTGAATGGAACAGACCCTCGTGTCCGCCACCCTTATAGACCCCCGAAATGGTGACCCTTGGTGTCGCCCCGCACCAATACCCCCAGACCCAAGCCGAGAACTTTTTAAAAATCCACCGTCCGCGCAATCACCGGTCAAGCATCACCCACCGAGTCCCAACGCCATAGTCGTGACCCGGACCATGCCCGACGAAACCCCCAGACGCCCGCTGAAATATCACAAGAAATCGAAAGTCCGGAATGGAATCGCATTTGGGAACATCACCCGAACCGTGCCTGCTTCTTTCCATCCTCCTCTTTCATGTCCATCTCCCTCTCCGTCCCGATCCCGATGTCGCTCTCACCGCGATTCATACATGGTCGGGAAATGCATGCTCGCGGACAGTCCGAATGGATCTGCATCGAGCATCGGGTCATAGGGGTCGAAGAGGTGATTCATGCCGTTGAACACGTTGGCTCCGTCATTCGGTGCCAGCGTCGTCGGGCTCGCAAACGGCGGGTTCTGCGCGGGCGGCATGGGCGGCTGCATGCTCTGTGAATGCATCGGGTTCGGCGAGAAGTTGTGTTGTGGGTACGGACCAGGCCCGGCGGATTGGTCGCTGGGCTCTTCTTGGTCGAGCAAATCGGCTTGCTCATCGTACTCCTGCTCTGCAAGGGAATCAGCCTAGGATTACAAAGCTCCATGCCCAAGAGACGAGGGAAAAGAAGACGGGTCAGCTTGCCGAGTTGGGACATGTGGTCCGTAAATGGGGTCGAGAAGTACGAGGACGGGCCGCCGCTGGTGCTGCTCTGCGTCATCACACTGGCTCCGCTGCCGACAGTGGAGGCGCTCGACATGCCATTGGACGGAGGCTGGTTGGTGACCAAAGACGGCCGCTGAGGGCCCATCATGGGTGCGAAGTTTGACCTAGGCGGCTGTGGCCGCAAGTGCTGCTGCTGCTGCTGCTGCTGCTGCTGCGGGGGTATGGGCCCAAAGTTGGGCGATACCGAGGTGGCCTGTGGCATAAAGTTGGGCGAGCGCGTCGCGGTAGTAGCAGGGGAGGAGAGATGGGATACGGGGGTGGGCTGTGACAGTGGTGAACGGTTTGGCACTGCGCCGTCAGGTTGAATCATGGGCAAACCATGCACACCTTCAGCCTTGGGCGGCCCTCCCAGAGACCGCCGCTGCTGCTGTCTATTCAATATGGCACGCTGCTGCAAAGGCGGTTGGTTCGGGGAGGTTGCGGTCGAGGCAGCGGTCCGCGCGGGCCCCAGGTTGGGACTGCCCGTCTTTGCGCGCAGCTCGGCCTGGACGTCAATGCCTTGCACACGGGTCAGCGCATACCTGCAATCATGGCGACGGCGGCCCCTACCCTTCTCCAGCAGGACTCTCTCGAGAAGCGAATTCTTGTACCGGAGCATGAGACACTCGTCGGCGGCGTTGCGGTGACTGTTCTGCAGGTTCTGCAGGGTCTCTTCATGGTGCTTTATGGTGCTCTCGAGCTGCTTGATGTACTCGGTGCGGCGCTCGCGGAAGGCGGCCTGGGCCTGGCGGTTGCGCTGCTTGCGCTCTTCCGAGGTGGCATATATCTTGCGGCGCCTGGTCAGTGCTATCCCCGACACGGTGCCCGACTGTGCGAGGTATGCTCACCGGCTTGCGACCGCCCTTGCGCTTCTGCGGCGGAGGTTGGTCCTGGGGATACGTATCCGCCTCGGGCTCGGGCGACGACATGGACGACATGGAGCCATCGCGCAGTGCGTCGTCCTCGGTCTTCCCCACGGCTACGGCCATGTCGCTGCTATCTCCCATACCAACGTGCCCCTCCTGCAAAAGAGGGGCACCGCAACGCCAAGAGGGAGGGAGATAGACGCGATAGCGACCGACAGCAGGAGGGCAGAAGGAGGCTCTGACAGGCTAAGCGCGCGCTGGGGGAGCGCTGGGGGAGCGTCCGCGGCGCCGGGACGGTAGGTACACGGTAGCTCTTGGGCAATGTTGGGTAATGTCTGATAAGGGAGCGACGGGGTGCTGTGTGGTTGCGCAGAATTTGTGCCGTAAGATGTTTGGTAATGGGAATTGGGAGAGGTCGAGGGCGGCACTGCAGCTTTCAATGCGAACGGGCCACGGCTGCGTCACGGGGCGGATATGCGCTGGCTCTCGGGGTGCTTAAGGGAGGACGCCGCCCCGGCCATCCATCATGGGGGACGAGTCGCCAAGGGGGGAGCGCTGCGGCCGCTCGGCGGCAGCTCAGCGGCAGCTCAGAGTTTTCCAGCGGGGGCTCGCGCGCACGCTGCCGTGGCCGTTGCCGCCTCCACTCCACTGGCGAGCCTGCTGCGCTGGTGGTGGTGGTGGTGACGGGCGCGCGCGGTGCCCAGGACGACGTCGCCGGCGCGCGCGGGGTCCATTGGCTGCGCTGTGGGCAGCCGTGTCGGATCGCATCGCCAATCTGGGCTAGGCCTCCCGCTGCAGAAGAGCTTTCTCCGCCATCTCCATGGCCGCAGGCTCGTGCAAAGAGGATGGCTTGTCGACACGGCCTGCTCTCCCGCCTCCAGCAGACACGTCCAGGGCGAGGTCACGCTCCGGCACGAACATGTCATTCGAGAGACGGGCCGAAAGCATGGCCGGCGTCGGAGGCTTCACGGCCGCTTCTGGCACCGTAAGGCTGAGGCTGCAGCTGTCATGATCTTGATTTGACCCCGACCGACCACGGGCGTGTGCGGCGTCAAATCAAAATTCAACTCGCCTTCCTCCGCATGGACGGACGAGGGCGCATCTGGCATTCGCTCTCACACCACTCTCCGACGGAAACCGTGGGCCTGTACACGGCAGCACAAGCCTGCAAGATGCTGCCAGACGCTGCCAGACGCCACGTTGATGTTGTCACGGTAGCCGCAGAGGCGTGCACCGTGTACCGTGGACTGTATACTGTGCACTGTGGATGGCCCCCCTCTGCCAAGGTGAGCGGGCATTCACCGCCATGGAAAGAGCTGTTTCGTAGTCCTGTCAAGTCCACCATGTCCACGTCTCGTCCCTTCCCACCTCGGGCGACGTCGACATGGTGGAAGAAGGAGCATCGTCGCGGGTACAGGCCCCCAGATCGCCGCCCCATGCGACCCTCAATCCACTTCGACACACCTGTATAACGAGCATCGACATATAGTCTCACATGACTTTCCCCTGATTTCGCAAACATTGATCGGTCCCGCATAATCACTCGCTCGGTCGCCATCCAATTGCTACTCGTTGGCTTCTGCAGAGCGCGCCCGCTGACGGTATGCCGCTGACGCTGTCAAACATCGCGGGCCGCTTGCTGAAGGGACCAGGTCACTCGCAGTCATCGCCCCGCAAAGACCCCCCGTTGCAGGCGCCTCCCTCGCTGCATAGAGCTCTCGCATCTCCGGCATCAGAGGTCGCCGGCTGCAGAGGCATGGTGGACGGCAACTTTGGAGAACCCAGAGGACACTCCAGCAACGTGAACTCGTGGGCAAAGGCACGTCCTCTGTCCGACATTCGCGAAATCACCGAGCCGAGCCTGGCGGAAACCATACCGCAAAGGCTGCTCTCCGATGGCAATGTCCCTCGAAGCACGTCACGTGCGGATCTGTCGCGCAAACCTTCGACCGTGTCGAGACGCCCCAGCATCGACACCCGACTGGCAGAGAACAGGGAGCCCGATAGGAAAGCCAGCATCGACAGCAATGGCCCTAGATCGGCACACCGAGGGCGGCCCTCCAGCAGAACACCATCACCAGATATCAGCATTTCCAGCGTATACAGCATTCCACCCACCAGTGTGCCGCCTCGTTCGTCCTCCCGCGTCCGGGCGCGTAGTGCTTCATGCAGCCGGCGACCTCCACCCGTTGCCACGCAGCGGGTCCCGGCTCTGCCCTCTCTCAATCCCAATTCCCTACCCGCCCCTGCACCTCCGGACGCTGGCAAGACGATTCCACGGTCCGGGCAGTCGCAATCCCCCCTACGCCAGGTGGCCGCCCGCCTCGACCCCATCTCTCATGACACTCATCGACGTATACCCTCGCGAACATTTATCCGAGAACCTCTTTCCACCGATATAGTGGATTTCCCAACCCATCGACATCCACGTGTGCACCTCGGACTGGATCTCTCCGCAAGCATATTTGTGGGAGGCGGCTCAATCGAAGGCGCTGTGCAGATCAACGTCGACGATGCAGACCGCATACGACATCGCAAAACATTGGCTATCGGACGAATATCGATCGATCTTCTCGGGCTCGAGGAGATGTCGGGAAATAGACGCTCCATATTTCTTAACTTGGCAACGGAGCTCGTCGATGACGAACATCCGCCGCCGCATAACATGGTAGACAGTCGAGAACAGGCTGGTCGGGACGACCCCTTTTGGCACTTGATGCCTTCCATCAGCAATCTACCATTCATGATGAGTCTGCCGTTGAACGTGGGACCGCCTCCTTTCCAGGCGAAGAACGCGAGGATCCGATACGTGCTCTGCGTGTCGGTTCTCATTCGCGATCAAGGACGACGGTACATTGTAAGGGCCTCGGAAGACGTCTCCGTGCTGTCCGTGTATGATCGTGAGTAAGCCAACCTGGAGTGGTGGATTTTTTTTGTTAACATCACACAGCCGAGAAGGCTCTCATGTCTTTGCCGAGTCCTCTGATAGCATCGGACGAATGGTCCAAACCTCGCGATGCCACCATAGAGGTGATCAGGGTGACGGCCGGCCTCCATAGACAGGTCTGGGTGAGCGGGACCAGCATCTACGTCGACGTCCACATTGCCAACAACAGCCGGAAGATGATCAAGAAAGTTGAGCTTCAGTTGGAACGGGATCTTCTCTGCTACAAACATGTTTGTTGAGAGGTCGTTTTCTTTGTCTGTAAAATTGCTGATATAGATGCTTCTCAGGCTGCTGCATCCACCATGGAGAAGTCTGCCAGTCAAGCACGAATCTTTGATAGCAACGAAAGGACCATTTTCAGCAAGTCACTCATCAAACAAGGAGCGGCGGGGTGGCATGGCGTTCCCGCACACCAGACGCACATCCGCACGTGCGATCTTGAAGTGCCTCGAGGCCATGCTACAGTCAAGTGTGGTATGCCCGTCCAACGCTCTTCATCAACAATACCAGGCTGATCATTGTAGGCAAGTATTTCGAAGTGCGATACTTTCTCAACGTCATCATCGGCACCTCTCACACGTGTGTTTCGTCCGCAATCCCTCCGACCATGGCTAACCCATGTCAGCAAGCTTGTGACGGTCCAGCTACCGATCGTGCTCATACACATGGTGAGCCTCAACTTCTGCTCAACAGGGTCCGTAGCCTTTTTCACGCTGCAAGCTAACCTTCCCCAGAATTCCCTCGACGTCGTTCCCAACTCCGTCGCCCAAGTCGCCGCGGCCATCGAAGAAAAGCGTACCGCCCAAACCTACCAACGTGGCCACTCGCCGCCACGACTTGGTCGGCGCCCATCACGCTCGGTCCAAGGTCGCGCCTTCGCTGCACCACGCATACAGTCCCTTGATCGAATGCGCGCCCAAGCCGACGAACTGCAACAGCTGGGCCAAGCACTCGAGCGAAGCCCTCGAAAATACAGCCTCAGACGTGCGGCCTCACATTGGGACTACCATACACCACCCAGTAACCGCAAAGGCAAGATCCTCGGCGACGGCGACGTAGCCGACCTTCAGAACCGGCTCCGAACCGTCCGATCCAGCGACAGTATCGGTTCGCGAGCAACAGTCAACAAGGGGAGCTCCATGCGATCGGGCCGAGGCTTCAATTCCGCCTTAGGCTTCCGGGAAGCCGAAGTGAGAGACGATATAGAGCTTGGTGGTCTGGGACTATCCGGTGAAACACCGTTCAAGCAGCGCCTTGAGCGGAGTCGCTCGAGACAGTATCTATTTACGAAGAAGGGGAGCGTAGAGAGGTGGAAGGGGGTAGCTAACGTGGGTGTAGGGTGGTTGAAAGGAAATGCGGGCGGAAAGGATGAGCGGGAGCGCATTGGATGGATCTGATATCTACTTTCTCCCTCGAGAACATTGTTCTTCTTCTCTTTTTTTTCCCTCCGCTCCTTGTCAAGAATTGGCTTCGTCTGATTTGATTCTTTTGGGTACGTACTTGGGAGCGCGGTTTGGAGTATTGGTAACCTTGTGGATGGATGTATGTATCTTAGGGATGAAGTCGCCTTTTTTTGTTTTCCGAGACGAGAATTATTTCTTGTTTGGATTATATGGTTGGTGTGTTGGATTTCCTTTGGATGGTCTTCTTCTTGCGCTTGGTGCGAGGTTGTTTGTTTGGTTGCGGTCTTTGCTTTGATCGCTGAGAAGTGAAAGTAGAACATGTTGCTCCCTCCTCGCCATGGAATCTTGGTCAGTCCTGCAACGCACCAAACACGCACCCTCTCACATGCCCATAACATCATCCCAACCCCACCCAAACCAATTCTCCGGACTCCCCTCAAACCCCCACTCACTTCTCAAACCTTCCCCCTCCAGCAACTTCTCCCACTCCATATCCTGCACCTCGCCTTCGAATCCTTCCTCCCACCCATGCGCACCCTCATCGTCCCCAGCATACACCACCTGCGGCGTCCCCGTAACGTCGTCGGCGCCCTCGCCTCGCCCATGATCTCTGCCAACGAAGGGGCCCTTCCGCTGCTCAAGATCGATGCGACACCCATGCTCGTCAAAGTAGGCGTCGCGCATGAGTTTCGCCGCCTCGACGACCCCATCGTTTGCCGCGGCGAGAACCGCGGCGTTGGGGTCCGTCTTCGACACGAACGCGTGGACCCGGGCCACCGCGCAGGAGAGCCACGTGTACCCTTTTGCATTCGTTTCACCGTTCCGGAGCCGTTCACGGGCACTGTTTCTAGCGTCGACGAGAATGTTATAATACTGCTCCAGCTGCGGTGGGAGTCGCACGTGGGTGGTGCCGGCCGTGGCCCAGGGGCCGAAATCTCCTTGGTCTTCGAGCCGCGATATGAGCTCGAGGTACACGGTGGAGATGCTGTGCATGAAGAATGATTTGACGAAGCCGACGCCACGGTACCCCAGACGGGTCCAGTCGTCGTCTTCTTCTTCTTCTTCTTCTTCTTCTTCTTCTTCCTCCTCTTCCTCTTCCTCTTCTTCTTCTTCTTCTTTTTCTCCGGGTGCGAGGTCGGTCGCCGGAGCGGTGATGGCGACGGAGAGTTCGAGACAGACTTTGCGCGAGTAGTAGTACTCCCGCTGCTCGGTGGCGCGGTTGAAGAACGGGCGGTGGAGACAGAGGGCAAATCGACGCATCAGGGTGTCGAAGAATTTGATTTGGAATGGGGTTGGTTGTTGTTGTTGTTGTTGTTGCTGTTGTGCGGTTGTGGACGCCGAGGCTGGTGATTGCTGTAACGTTGTTGTCTGTCGACGGCAGGTTTTTAGAAGCTCGCTGCTCATGTCGAGTGTATCCGAGTAGGAAGTGGTGGGTTGGATGCTGTTTATCGAGCTTACCATCTTGAGTCGTAGGGCCATGGTCTTGTAGAAGGCGATTTGTATCGAGCACTGGGTGAATTCATCCGCCGGTCGCGGTTTCAACGTCCTTGAATCGCTGTCACCGAATGCCTCGTCGTTGACATTGGCGGGTGCATGTGTGTCGTAGTCGTGCGGTGAGATCATCGGCGGCATGCCCATGTCTAGGCTGCTTTGGACCGTCATTTCCATCACCGTGGCCCACAGTCTTCTTCTCATCTCTGCGTGGAACGTTGTCATCTCCACAAAGTGACTGGGGTCCCGATGGAGACCGACATGCATCGCGCTACGGAGCAGCGAGCCGGCAGAGATCCAGGTTAGATCGCCGTCCACACTGCAGACCTGGCGCGCGAGCAGGAGAAGAATCTGGATCTGAAGTCCAGCCATGTTCAGTCGGGACTTCTGGTGAGGTGCACTCAGCCATGACTCCGCTGCTTGGATCCACTTTGTGCACGAAACGCGGAGACGTGGCTGCTCGGGGCCAGTGTAGAATGGCACGCCAATGGCACAGACGAGCAGCATTTTGGTGAGTACCGATGGCCTGGCGGCGGCGCCGGCGGCGGTGCTTGACCAGTATACGTTGCACTCTGCAAGGAAGGTCGGGACATGCAGTACGCGGTAGACACCTTCAAAGGTCCGCAGATAGCACTGGACCAGCTGGTCGCAGACATCCCTGGACGGAACCGATTCCTGAATCTCGGGAGCAACCGTCGGGTGCAACATCCGGGTGGCCTTGATGGTGCGAGCCATCTGCTTGCACTTTGCAACCGTTTTGTACAGTTTCGACGTCTTGTCAATTTCCGTCCTGTTGGTTTTCCGGTTCAGGAAGATGTTGGAGCGTCCCAGGGAATGGTACTGGGTCTCATCATCAGCGGGCTATCGGATGCTCGTTCGGTCGGGACTTGTGCTTACTGGCTCCAGGCAGTTGACCCAGTGGCTCTCGCCGTAGAATTTCGATTTGCAAAATTGCGGGCCTAGGTGACTCGTGGCATCCAGAGATGCGGATTCGTACTGAGGTCTGATAGCCTGACTATTGGCAGCAGCTAGCTGGGTTTCAAGTAGTCGAATCCTTTCTGTAAGTCGAGCCATTTCTTCGCCATTTGCCGAGGAGGGGGACGCAGATCCATTGCTGCTACCGCTGGATAATCCAATGCCGTGCGGATTTACCACCGACCCGACGACCAAGCCTCGGGGTGGTGAGCGACCGGGGATCTGCGACGAGATGTGGTAAGATGCACTTCCCCCAAGATCTTTGGAGAGAGGGGATCTGGAGCATCGGCCTCTCGGATGCGGCCTATATGTGCATGTCGGTGATTTCATTCTTGTGCAGGGTCCACAAGGTTTCTCGCGATCACATTTGATTTTCCGTCTCCGGCATTCAACGCATGAAAGTGCCGGGCGACGTCGTTTTACTGGCTCTTTTCCATCGCTATCTGCATGCCGAAGCAAGGGTAATTCGTTCAAGGCATCCATATACGGCAGTGGGTCAAATCCTTAGCAATGCTTTACACGGTTCCCAAGTGGAGAATATGGGTAAGGTCCAAAGCTTGGTATAGTAAGTGGTGATTCTGGCGTAGATTCTCGATTTCGCTGTCTCGCAATCACAAAGAGGATGGCGGTGATGTAGCTAAAAAACTCACTCAAAAAAGATGGGATAGAGGAGATATGCGATGAATTCGAAGATTTGGCGGATGAGTTCAGAAGTACCTAAGAAGTCCGGTTCGGCCGAGTCGCTGATTTCATGAATTTGCCGAGCTGATGGACCGAGCGCACATATAGTCAACACGAGGGCTGGGACTGAGCGTGGAGGGAAATTCAACCCGAGCGATTCCGCTGACAAAAATAAAGCTGTGAAGACATGGTGCTTGTTTATAGAAAAGGACGTAATACCTAACAATAGAAGAGGCAATTGTAGAAACCACCTGTCCCCATTCCCAAACGTTAACCATATTCAGCCTTCACATATCCATCTTGCTGAAACACGCAAAAAGTAGACTGTTTCTGGAAACGATACTATACAAACATTAGCAAGCACTAGTTTTAACGCATCTACCACTAAAGCACATGCCAATCTCAATTACCCAGTGAGTACCCAGAGAAGCAGAAGATACCCATGATTCAGCACCTACCGGCTCCGAAAACGAGGTTTTAGAGACAGGAAGCCAGAGATTCAATGGTGAAGGCAAAGCAGTATAGAATGTACTTTCGTGCGTGGAATTAGTGTGAGAAAGAACAGTTCAAGAAAAATCGCATTCTCATTCAGTCTGGACCTATGGAATAGGGGGATGGAGGAAAAAATGATAATCAGACACTCATTACAAAGCAAAAAGATTGAGGCCAGTCAGATCCTGTGCGCCGAACCGCGCCTAGTTCCATCTCAACCTGCAAAGGGAGTGTGCGTGGGCCAGACGCCATGTTAAAAAGAGCGTAAGCCCACCCCCTTTAGTACTGGAGCCCACTTTCAACTCTGGGAAGTTTGGAAATCGCATCCAAACTTTTTGACAGATGAGTGCAGGTGGTCCTTCGTACTCAAAAGCTCAGTAAACTCAGCAAAAAGGAAGGTCCAAACGCAAACTCCAATGAACCACAACGAGGTGTCCTATCATACTCGAAGGTTGTCGTATCAACGACCGACTACTCTAAACCTCCAGATCTTGCCTCAGCGTGTCTCCTGGTCGCTGGCATCGAGGATATCATACTCCTCATCGGTCATGAAACCATCGTCGCTGGAGATGGAGCGGATATCAACGCTCTCAGCGTCCTCGAAGAACTCATCATCTGAGTTCTCGACCACAGAAGCAGGGGCAGAAGCGGGAACAGAAGCGGGAACCGAAGGCTCTTCTGGGCGGGGAGATGATTGAGCTGTAACGGCTTCGTGTGTGCTTGATGCTGGTGACTCCTTCTCGAGCTGCGGGAAGATCATGGCAGATGACTGGAGCTCCTTCCTGACTTCCTCAACGGCTTCCTCGACCACCTCCTTGAAGGAAGGAAGCTCGGCAGTTTCCTTGACTGGAGTATCGACAGACTTCTCCTGCTGGAGAGCAGAGTAGGCTTCGTGCTCCTTGCGACGGGTCTCGAGCAGACGCTCGACAACGGCCTTACGGACCTTCTGGATGCGGAGCATCTTTTCGCGGTCAATCTTCTCGATAAGTCGTGTTTGGTTCTCCTTCTCATCCAAGCTGTGTTTGATCTTCTTGAGGCGCTCAAGAGCCTCCTCGTGCATACGAGTGGTGCGCTCGCCCTCAGCCTTGGCACGCTCAAAACGGGCGTTTTGGGCTTGGCTCTGGGAGATACGAAGGGCACGGAAACGCTCCATCTTGGCTTGCTGGAAGCGCTCGTAGGGAGTGACGTTGGCAGTTGAACTGGATGCCTCCGTGGGTTCGGCAGCAAGGAATGGTTGGACGGTTGGGGCAACAACCTGAATATCGCACCAGAGACGGTGGCCAAACGGCAAGCCCTCGGCAGTCTTGAGACGCCAGTATGAGATGGCAGTGCCCTCGCGTGCAGGAGCCTTCATGACGATGCGGAAAGAAACTTCCTCGCCAGGTGCGACGGGACGACCGACTACATTGGTCTCGCTGGCCTCGGCGAGCTCGCTCTGGCTCAAAGGCTGCGTGTTGTCAATGTTGAGCATGTTGTCACCGCCAACGTGTCGGACGCTGCAGCCTGCGGGCCAAGTGAGAGGGCCAGGGTTCTGCAGTGTCCAGATTTGAACAAACTGATGACCAGCGCCGATCTTGGAGCCATCGAGAATGACATCGCGGACAAAGTGGGCGTCCAGAGAAGCCTCCGGCTTGGTAATGGGGACAGGCTTGACCTCAGCAGGAGTGGAAAGGAGATCCTGGACACTAATCTTCTCCTGCACAGGCTCGGAGAGAAGGTCACGAATCTCAATCTTCTCCTTGGTCGTCTTCGGCTGTGACTCCGCGGTGGGCTTGAGATCGGCAATAGTCTGGACGGCAGCGACAGATTCGGTGGCGCTGAGCCTTTGGGCAGGCTCGCGGTCACCGACGCGATGGATGGAAGTTCCATCGCGGTCCTCATTCAAGGTGGTGACGCTGACGCTGCGAACAGGACGCTTGAACTTGATTAGCGGATGAGTATGGTTGTGCCTATTTGAAGGATGGGCCTCGCAGTTGGCGCAAAAGTCAGTATCGTTGCAGACGGCGCACTTGTAGCGGACGCCCTCGATGTGGGACGGCATCTCCTTGTCCTTGCAAAGGGGGCCATCGCAGTAGATGCCGTAGTGGCGGTTGCCACCAGTGGCGGGCTCAGCCAGAGGCTCGTAGATGGGGACGAAACGATGCCCGGGGTGGATGAACTTGGAGCTCTTGACGCATTCCGAGCAGAAGTCCCAATCCGGGCAGTTCAAGCACTTGTGGCGCACACCATAGATGAACTTCTCGCAACCATCGCAGACGGCCGAGTGGCGCACGTTGCGACCGGCGTTGCAGAGGAAGTCGGCCAAAGCAGGCATGGAGGTCTCTGCGGTAGCGGCCTTGAAGGCATGGCCGGGATGGTGACCGTGCCTATTGTGGAGGTGGCACTCCAAGCACAGATCGTAGTCTTCGCACGAGGTGCAGGTGACAAACTCTGTCTCGCGGAGGACTGGATTTGTCAGCTTTATACACCTTGGGCATGGTGGAAATTGCTTACCTTGAACGCAGCAGTTGCAGGTGCGGGTAGGTTCATTATTGGTCAGATCGATCACCTCCACCGGCTGCTTCTCCTCAACGAAGGAGCCGGGCATCTCCTTCTCGGCCTGGGGCTTGGGCTGGGACCCGAGTTTGACCTTGGGGCCAACACGCTCAGTGGTGCTGTTCACAACTTTGCCGTTCTTGAAAAAGCGCTTCAGCATCCAATGGTTGGAGCCGGGGCAGTGGATACCAGAGTCGACGCACGAGTGGCAAAGATCATAGTCTCCGTGGTCGCAGATGCTGCAGTGGTAGTGCTCATCTTCCATGGGTAGGTTGCAGTTGTTGCAGTAGACAACCCACGTTGACGGGAGCGTCTCGAGCCTGGGACGGATGGCCAGACTTGAGCTACTTGATGCAGCCGCGAGACCGCCAAAGAAGCCTATTGCGTTGTTTAGCTTCGATGTCGAAGAAAGGGCATCATCCATCTTACTCTGGCGAGCGGTGAAGGCCCGGGGGACTGGGGCCTCGCCCGAAACCTCGGCATCGGCCGTCTTGGTCACCAACGGAGAGACGGGGCTCGGGGCGGGCTCGGTCTCCGTCTTCTTCTCGACCGCGGCGGGGGTGGATGCGACGACGACGGGCGCCACGGCCGGTACATTGTGCTGGGGCGTGAGGGTGTCGGTGCTCATGCGGTGGAGCGAGCTGGGCTGCGGAGACGGGCGGTCCTGGACGGGTGCAGCTGGAGCGGCAGGAGGGGGCACGCTCTCCTGGACGGGCATGGTGGCACGGAGACGCAGCTTGAGCTTCGCCTTTGCAGCGCGGAAGAGCGTCTTGTAGACCTGCGGGCGGTTCGGGTCCAAGGTGACGTACGCACCCGCGCTGTCGGAGTAGCGCTCAAAGACGATGGGCTGGCTGGCCGGAACCTGCAAGAGAGTGCGGAGCTACAAGCAAACAATCAGTACGGGCGTGCATCTCGATGCACGTGTTCGCAGGCTCGACGGCGCGGTCAGGCTGCCGTCGGCTCCGAGCATGCCGCAGCAGGAAGCATCAACGCACCTTCTCGGGCAGGACGTGGGCGCCGAGATCACGCAGGGGGATCTTGAACTTGCGTGTGATGGACTGGAACTGGACCTTCACTACGATGAGCGTGTCCAGCGTCACCGGGACGTTGGTCGCCATGACGGGCGGCGGCGAATAGCGGCGAGGCTGACGTCGACGGTACAGGCGGAAGTATGGGGGGGAGATGGGGGAATGGGGGGATGGGCGAGGCTAGAGGACAGCTGGTCGACGATGGAGTTGATGAGGGAGTGGGTGCGGCTGCAGAAGGAGGGATGTTGGTGAGCCCCAGGGGATTTTGAGGATGGGAGGTAGAGGGGGCGGGAAGGTGGGAGAGGTGAGAGGGTGGAGTGGTCGGTGAGGCAGGTATGTAGCTGGGTGCTGCCTGCCCCCGCCGCCTTGGTAAGCTTGGACCAATGCACGAATCGGACCTGTGGATCGTCAGAGGCAGAGCACACGCCGGTCAATGCCGCCCGTGGATTCGAGGCAGACAGGACTCGTCAGCTGGAGGAGCCGGCTGGCACCGTCAGATCTGTACGGGAGAGAGCCTGACGAGCTTGGGGCAGAAGCAGAGCTCTCAGCGTAAGGTGTTTGGCCGTCTGCCGACGATGAGACGATGACGAGGCGACTCTGCACGTGAGGCCGATACGAGCCAAAGTGTAACGCGCTAGAGCCGACGGCGAACGATGCCCTCTCTCGTCTGTAACGCAGGACAGCAACAGTGCAGGTCGACGATGAGGTGGCCGGGTGTTCAGCAGTCCAGGCTCTCTCCTCGGTGACACCCAGTTCAGTGATACGCAGTTCAGCGATACACAGGACGTGCCGTGTTCTCGTGTACCATGCTCTACTCCAAGGTGAAGGTGCCGCTGCCTGCGATGCCGTACCTACATGCTGTGTAGCAGATACAAGAGCCCCATAAGCACAAGATCGACCGCCTTCTGCAGGCACATGTCCGCAGTAGCCCGGCCTATTTGACCACGGCTGTCGGTGAACTTGCAACCATCGAATGCTGAGACGTGAGGAGATCGCCCGCTAGCCCATCACGACTAGCCGCTGACTAGCCGCTGACTAACCCATGTACCCCAACATTTCCATCGGAAAATCGAGCTGTCGCGAAAAAAAGCTCGTAAATTCCTGGAAAACCGCTGCGGCCATGTCCGACCGCGACTCCAGCTCTGACGAGGAGAGGCGACGCAAGGCCCTCAAGAAAGAGAACAAGGACAAAAAGGCGAAGAGGGAGAAGAAGAAGGAGAAGAAGCAAGCCGGGGCAAAAGATGCTCCTGCAGAAGAAATTGCACCCGCAGACCCTCCGTCGTCGAAAAAGCGCAAGCGCGAAGCCCTGCCCGACGAGATAGAGATCGATGTCAATCTCCCCGAGCCCGCCTCCAAGAAGGCCGCCCGCAGAGCCAAAAAAGCGAAGTCGCAACCTGCCGCGACTGCCACAAACGGTGAAGCATCCACCGAAGATGCAAAGGCAGCCGTGGAAGGCGCGGCGGGCAGGGAGCTGGAAGGAAAGCGCTCCGATTACAGTGTCTGGATCGGGAACCTGCCGTGGACGGCCACGAAGGCGCTCTTGCTCGAGTTCCTCACCACCAATGCCGAGATCAAGGAGAAGGAGATCACGCGTATGCATATGCCCGCTCCCAAAGCGCCGCCACGGCCCAACTGGACGTCGGACAAGCCGCAGAACAAGGGCTTTGCCTATGTGGACTTCGCGACGGAGCTGGCCATGTACTCGGCGATTGCCTTGACGGAGACGCGCATGGACAACCGGCCCCTGTTGATCAAGAACTCGAGGAACTTCGAGGGGCGACCGGACAAGCCGAAGGAGGAGGAGAGCGCAGCAACGGTTGGAACGGCAGGGAGAGGCGGGAAGGAAGGAGAGGCCAAAGCGCCGAGCAAGAAGATTTTTGTCGGCAATTTGGCCTTCGAGACCAGCAAGGAGGACCTCGAGGAGCATTTCGGCCAATGCGGCACAGTTGAGCATGTGCACATGGCCACCTTTGAAGACTCGGGCAAGAGCAAAGGGTTTGCCTGGGTCACCTTCTCCGACATCGACGCCGCCACCTCGGCCACCAGGGGTTTCGTATTCAAGACGGATGACGCGGGCAAGAAGAGGAAGTGGAAGTTGAACAAGTTGATGGGCAGGGACCTGAGGTGTGAGTTCGCCGAAGACGGCACGACAAGGTATCAGAAGCGGTACGGCAAGGAAAAGAGGAACGACGGCGCCGGAGAAGGGTTCGGAGAGGGCGGTGAACATGTGCACCCGTCACGACGACAGAGGCCATTCAAGCCCGAGGGCGGAGGAGGCGGGTTCGCGCCAAGGGGAAAGGTGGATCCGCGGATGATCAGACCCGGTGCAGCTCACGCGAACACGCCGAGGGCATCTGCTGCCATCGTGGAAGCCAAGGGAGCCAAGACGACGTTCGACTGATGTTTTCTTTTCCTCTAACCGGAAAGCTAGTCTTAGATCTAGCGAAAAGTACTCCCATGCTTACGATAGCCCAACTCTCACATCGTTGATAGGATTGGCCGCAATCCCTCTGCATTCACCCCTTCCATCCCGATCTCTCAGCAACACACGAACGAGCCTCACACGCCAAACCTCGGCGTAACACCCGCAGGCCTGTTCCCAACAATGCCCTCAATCTCCTCCAGCACCTCTCCCGTCAACTTCCTGTACACCTCAACCGCCTTGACCGTCTGCCAAATCTGTTCCGGCCTGCTCGCGCCCGTAATCGCACTGCTCACATCCCTATTCACCAGCACCCACGCCATACTCAACGTCGCCACATCAGTGCCCAACCGCCCCGCAACCGCAATCAACTTCCTCACCTTGTCCTGCTGCTCCTTCCACTCCTCCCCCCCGACCTCCTTGACCAGCCTCTGCACCGCGGGATCGCTGGACTGCTTGAACCGACTATCCGCGGGCACGCCATCGACGTACTTCCCCGTCAACAAGCCGCCCGCCAGCGGACTGAAAACGGTCAACCCCAGGCCGCGGCGCGTGTACAGGTTCGCATTCTTGAACTCCTCGTCCACTTTGGCTCGCCGGAAAAGCGAGTAGCCGGGCTGCTCGACCACGGGGCCGATCAGCCCCAGTCGATCGGCGACGGCCCACGCCTCCTCGATCTCGGACGCGAGCCATTCGGAGGTTCCCCAGTAGAGCGTCTTGCCGGTGGCGATGAGGTGGTTGAATGCACGCACGGTTTCTTCGATGGGGGTGTGGCGGTCGGGGCGGTGCGCGTAGAGTATGTCCACGTAGTCGAGTTGGAGGCGTTGGAGAGAGGCGGCCGTTCCTTCGATCAGATGCTTCCGCGAGAGGCCCAGGGTGTTTACTTTTGATCGCGGCGGGGAGAGGGCCGAGTTATGCGAGCCCCAGTATATCTGCCACGGAGGTCAGCGATGGGGGGGTTTCCTGCCCGGTATGCATGGGCTTCGGCGAGGAGCAGGTAGGTACCTTTGTCGAAATCACGATGTCGCATCTTTTCCAGCCAAAGTGTTTGATTGCCCTGCCCATGACGAGCTCGCTTTCTCCCGCTGCATAGCCCTCTGCGGCGTCGAAGAAGTTGATCCCCGCATCGAACGCTGCCTTCAAGCACGCAAATGTATTTTCTGTGCATTGGTGCATGGCTCAGCGAGGATTCGGGTTCTTTCACGTCGGGATGTACGTACCATCGCCGACATGGCCGCCGTACGTGAGCCAGCCGCCCAGGGAAATGGCGGAGACTTGCAGGCCGCTGCGGCCGAGGAACCGGTATTCCATTTCCGGGAGGTCAGAGGGTGGTGCAGCCATTGTATCGTGTTTCTCAATCTAAGTTTCCTAGTCGGATGGAGACGCAATGCCACTGTGTAAAGTACCTTGGGGGTGGGGGAGGGATTTGTAGTCTTTGGGAGGGATACTTTTTTGGGGAGTCAGTTTGTATTTGTAAGGTGCTGTCGTTTAGAAACCATGATGGTGGGGCAGTATGTACTACATAGAGTTCTCTGCACCATAATGATGTGATAGCCCTGGAGAGGGTTGGACGCTAAACATGGGTGAGGTTGGAGACATAGCCGGATTAGGAGATGCTTCCTGACCGTTTCGGAGCATTATGCACGGAGGCAGGGACCCGTTGTTGGGTTGTGTAGGAGGCCCAATGAAAGGCGGCGTCAATAGAAATAAGGACGGTGCGTGAACATGAAGGCCAGCAGTGGCGAGAATTGCCTGATGTGGAGATGTAGTTGTAGTTACGGGAGATATTCCAAGTGCACATGACTGTTCAAGGTACGAGGTATAAGATGTTACCACACCCACGGTATCATACGCTTTCGCGCACTCACCTTGGCCTGGCCGAACTTCTCTGCATACCACTCTTTTGTCCCGACCGCCGTGACGCCCAGATTGACCAGCACGAAGATGGCCGCGCTCAGCAGAGTCAAGTTGACCAGGCTTCCCTCCGGGGCTGCCAAAAACGACAGCAGCGCGTAGATGGCCACCTCGCAGGTATAGTGCGGGCAGAGCAGGTTTGGAAACAGCGGGTGAGCTGGGAGCTGGTAGCCTGTGTTCCGAATTCGGAGGCGGTAGAGGTAGGCGTGGTAGGAATGCTGGAGGCAGTGGGCCGTAAGGATAGCCGGCACCAGCACGACGGCCTTCCACCCCAGGAGTTCATCCGGCCCCAGCTCGATCCAGACAGCGACGTTGGTGGCCATGTAGAACAGGCAGCCCAGAAGCCAGTGCCCGAAAAACATGCGGCTCCTGCTCGACGAGGCATACACCGACGACTCGGCCAATCGCCTCGCGCCCTGCAGCAGCATGAGCACCCACGCCGTCTGCACCTTCCCACCCGCGCTCCACAGCTCCTTCCTCCAGACCCAGAACAAGGAACTCGCTACCGAGACAAGGTAGAAGTGGGTGAAGTAGCCGTGCGGCACCTGGAAGCTGGCGGCATGGTCGAGCAGCCGTTCGAGCGCCGTGGACGACTTGTTTGCGTCTGCACCCGTCGCCCGAGAGCCGTAGGCCACAAAGCGGCGGCGCAGGAGGGGGATGGCCTGTAGGACGAGAATCTAGCAAGCAGTGGGGTCAGCCGCCGTGGGAAATGTGGGCGTGCAGGTGTCGCGGTACAAGAGCGGAGGCGACGAGGTAGAAGCCACGCAGCAGCACGACGACGCCGATCGGGATTGCGCTGTCCATGGCGCCGAGTGGTGATGGTGACGGTGACGGTAATGGGAATGGTAATGGGAATCGGATGTGCAACCGTGGCGGCGGGCGATGATGTCCTCCTCACCGCTGCTTTGGTGCGTCCGTCCAGTGCGTTTATTAATCCACGTCCAGCATGTGGGAGAGGGAGCGATTGGGGAATGGAATGGGGGCGATGGCTTGGCCGGCCGTTTGGTTTGGCACAGACGGTTGAGCCTCGAACAACGGGTCGCGGAGCCCTGACAGCCCCAGCGGTGCGAACGCTGGAATGAAGGGGCCCCCGCGGGCCACCATACAATGGGCACATGCGCTCCGCTCGTGCGCGCTATTGGCACATGTGCGCCCATCGTCACCATGATCAAGGCCACTCCCGTACATCCACCTGCTATGTACATAGATACCGCATAGTCATGTACAATAGCTGCCCATGCCATGTCGTCTGTGCTTCGGAGGGGCCTGCTTCAGGGGAGACACCAAGGCGGCACGGCGTGCGCTGACTGGCGGGCGCCTTCCTCGCCGAATCGCATGCTCTGCATCCTGATCCTGCCTCTGCCTCTCGCCTCACCACCTACCTGCACACGCAGACCACCATCGCCATCGCCATCGCCATCCCCATCGCCCTCGCCGCCCATCGCACACACGCAACCGCACGACATCCCGCCGTCCCTTGACGACGCCTGGTCACACAAAGCGGCGTCTGGCCAGTCACGCGCCTTGCTTTGTTCCTGCCCGTCCACCCGCCGCTCCTGCTCTGCAAGCCGACATGAGGCAGGCGCCGAGTCCTGTCTGCCTCGACCTCTTGCGTAATGTCCAGTAATGGCGATACCGTGCTAAATCCGACCCCCTCCTCCGCCACGGCCGCGGCGGGAGACGACGAGCACAGCGCCCGCCCGTCGCCCTCTGCCTCGCCGGTGAAGAAGGAAAAGACTGCAGCAACCAAATCCCTCCAGAACGGCAGCGGCCATGCCGACGACGACGCCAACGAGTCCGAGGCCGAGACGGTCGTGCTGGACCACAGGGACGACCGCACCGCCGCCAAGGTGATCAAGACGGAGCGCAGCGAGGACGACCTGCGCTCCGTCAAAGAAGCCTCGCACGTGTCGTCGCCCACGACCAATGGCCGCAGGCTCTCGCGCGACGACGGCAAGGTCAACGGCCTCAAGCAAGGCTCCGAGTCGCCCACGCACTCGCACGCCCCCGCCCACCCCGTCGCCTCGCCATCGCAGCCCACCGGGCGCGGCCGCAGCGTGTCCACGCTCGAGTCTCGCAAACGAAAATTGCGCGATGACGTGCATCCCAAACACTCGCTCGAGCCTCCGCGACAGAAGGCCAAAACGGAGGGTCTGCGGGATCTGCGTCAGCCAACCTCACCCGCAACCCCTGGCCTCGGACGCCCCCACAAGCGCTCGCAGTCCACTCAATCCGTCGCCACGGGTACCGCCGGCCGCAGACGCCGGGAGTTGAAAGCTCTGGCCGTCTCGACCGAGCGCAAGCAGTGGTCGGACGAAAGCTCTGGCGAGTCGTCTTCGCCTCGTCCTTCCCAAACCCCGAATTTGCCCCCGCACATGCGAGTAAAGCGTGCTGGACACCGGACGGTAACGTCGCCTGCACGCACAATGGCTCACGTACGCAAGCTCGACAAATATGGCTCGACGCAATTGTCCAGAGAGAGCGAGAGAGGCAAAGTGGAGCTTGTAAGGGAAGCGTACGAAGCAGCGCCCGAAGAGTTGGACCACCCCGACTTTGCGGGCATCACGCCGCTGCAGAAGGCTGCGCTGAAGGGTCATGTGGAGGTCGTCGAGTACCTCATCGACATTGGATGCCGAACGGACTGCGAATCAACCTTCACCCACGACACACCGCTCATTGATGCTGTGGAGAACGGCCATTTGGACGTGATCCAAGTACTCCTAAATAAAGCCCACGTGAATGCACACCACCAGAACAAGAAAGGGCAGCGCGCCATCGACGTGCTGGACCACGAGCTTGAAGACGCGGAAGACATTGAGAGGGAGCTCAAGGAAGCGATGCGGCGACAGGTGGACTCATCAACCAACAACGAGTCTGTCCGAGGCGGATTGAGCCAGACGAAATCATCGTCGAGACTGCTATATAACGAATATAATACGGAGACACTGGTCGAGAAGGCTGGAGACGGTGACATACTGGCCGTGGGAGAACTGATCAATAGCAACATCAAGCCAAACATCGCCTGTGGAGTGGCTGCGTCGCGGGGCGGTCACTATGATATTCTCAGCATTCTTCTAGCCAGCGGGCTCAAGGCCGATCCGGATCCTTCGAAACACAGCGAGACGCCCATGTTGGTAGCCATTGGTCGCGGCCATCTGAAAATTGTGAACCTGCTTCTTGAGCAAGACAACTTCGACCCCACACGACGGAATAAAGAAGGCAAGGCTTATTATGAGATCTCCGAAGACCGGCGGGGTCCGAAATGGGAGCAAGAGAGGGATGTGCTGAAGAATGCATACGACACCTTCAAACTCACCCACAAGAGCCCCAAGAGGAATCGAAAAGAAGCACCCGCGGCATCTGCCGCACGGTTGAAACGCAAATCTTCACCCCTACGCCGGGAACGCACATCTTCGCCACGGCCTGAATCGAAACGTGCTCATTCCACAAAGTCCACGAACGCTGCCCAGGCGCCCCAAAAATCGAGGAGGCTGATGTCTGGGAAAGAGATGGCGAATCGTGAGGTAAAGCGAAGGAGACGGGTGGTTGATGAAGAGAGTTCCGACGAAGACGACAGTGACGACGAAGTTCGGGCGCCGGCAAAGAAATCCGTCAAGCCCCGCGCTTTTAGCGAGGGTGAGGAGCACAAGCCTGTGAAGAAGATCAAAGCTCGATCGGAAGAGCAGGACATGTCAAAACGGACAGCGAGAGCCACATCCCATGGAAGCGATGACGAACGGCGACCCAAGCCCTCGTCAAAAATCCGCACGAAGATCGAAAAGGTGCATAGCGCCAAACCCACGCCTGATCCCGATTCGCCGGATGAGAAGAAGCCCGTGAAGAGCAAGATTCGGTCGAGACCACTGGATGATGCGAAAGTGAAGAAGAGGCGAGCATCGAATGATTCGATTGATGATGTCAAGGTGAAGAAGACGCCCACTGCCTCCGCGAAATCAACACCTGCACCTCCAGAGAAAGCTTCAACTCCGGATTCCATTCGCGAGAAGAGGCAAGAGGAGCAGAACCAGGCCGATAAGCTTGCTGCCGAAGCTAAGCGGAAGGCAGCCGAAGAAGCAGCGAGGAAACGTGAAGAAGAGGAGGCTATACGCAAGGCCGCTGAAGAAGAAGAACTGAGGAAGGCTGCAGCGGAAGCGGAAGCTAAGCGTTTAGCAGAAGAAGCAGAAGCCAAACGTCGACGGGAAGAGGAGGAGGCTGAACAACGCGCCGCGGCAGCAGAGGCCAAACGACAACAGGAGCTGGAAACGAAGCGCCAAGAGGAACTTGCTGCACGCCAGAACCGTGTGGCAAACCTCCCGCGAGCACTGCGCCGAGCCTGCGAGCTTGGCAACAACCGGCCGCTGCACTTCTCAGGCGAAGAATTAGGCATCTCGGCCGTATTTCTTCCCCTCTTCTACGCGACCTCGCAAGACCTGCATCCTGAACGTCTCGCAACCTGCAGCAAGACCTACATTCCTTCCTTTCAAATCGCTGGCATCCTTGGCCTCCGCGAGCTGGACCTAGCCCACCTCGAAGCACCCTATACTGGCTGGGAACGCATCCCCTTCACCCCGCAACAACGCGATCTCCTCCTCCGCCAATACGACGTCGCACTCCTCGCGCAAGACTTCCGCTTCCCGATGGAAGGCACTCCTGATTTTGACTACGCCAAGATTCAGGACAGCATCAAGCTTGCCCGCCAGCAATTCATGGCGATGGAGGGTCTATATTGGGTTGAAGATGAGGTGTTGTATCCGGAAGTTGAGAAGATAGAGAGCTTGCAGCCGTTGCTAGAGGAGATTAGGGATGTGAGCAAGAGGAGGAGAGTCAATGTCAAGGAGACGGAGGAGAAGAAACAACTCGAGGAGAAGAAGCATAAGCCTGTGAAGAGCTTTATGGATACGGTGCTCAAGCAGAACGGGGTCAATGGCATTACCACGAAGGTGAATGGGAATGGTTGAGGTTTGCTGTCAGCTTCGCGGCCAAAACCTTCAATCCCTCGAGACAGCTTCGCATCCCAGCAAACGCCATCTCATCCCTCTTCGCTGGGGAAGACCATTGCAAATGACGGTGATCTTTTCGTTTGCAGGCGATTAGGTTCTGTTGTCCTGGAAGATGAGGTGAAAATGGAGATGGAAAGATGGGCGGATATGAGATGAAATGAGATGTGCGGGACTGTTCTGTCATGGACGGACGTGATCTTTTGACATTCTCTTTGTAATTACGATGGTGGTAGAGATGAATATGTGCTCGATGGATAGATGTGCATACATAGTGACGTCATCTTCATGATGTACGAAAGCCTCTTCCTCTTTTCGTTCAAAGTGATGTGTACTCATCCAATTCAACCCTGTGTCCTCGCTTTGATGCGTATACGTCCGACGAAATTGTACGAGGCTTGGACCCAAAGCCTGCTTCGTTTAGCGCGTCCTGCCGCCCCGCATCGAACATTCACATCCTACATCAACTTGACAACTCTACTCTACTCTACAACCCCTACCTCACTCTCCCCACTTCTTCCCTAAACCCATGCCCCCCCCAACAATGGCACCCAAAAACAAAGGCAAAGCTAAAGACACCAGCAGCGACGCAAAAGGCGGAAAAAGTGCAGCGGGAAGTGGAAAGTTAAAACCCGCCACCAGCATCAACGTCCGCCACATACTCTGCGAGAAGCACTCCAAGAAGGAAGAAGCGATGGAGAAGCTACGCGGCGGGGCCAAGTTCGACGAGGTTGCGCGGGAGATGAGCGAGGACAAGGCGCGGCAGGGTGGGAGTCTGGGATGGAAGGTTCGCGGGAGTTTGATTGCGGAGTTTGAAAAGGTGGCGTATGAGCTTGAGCCGAGTTCGACGGGGAGTCCGAAGTTGGGGGAGTGTAGGACGGGGGAGGGGTATCATATTATCATGGTGGAAGGGAGGAAGTAGGGGAATGGGTTGGTCGTGTGTATCGGGGGTCTTCAATGTGGGAATGGTACGTGGGCATTTGAGTGCATTTGACATGGCGTTTGTCGTCGGTGCAGGGGTTGAAGGAATGCATGGATGATGTGAGGACTGGAAAGGCTCTCCTGTCAAAAGATTGACCTCGAAGTGAACACTATGAAGCCATGGAAAAGCGCTTGGCGGGAGTACCGTCTCAAAGCAGACTAGCCATCACGTGAACTCGCGTCGCGTCTGTGCACGCTTGTTGCCTGAACCTCGCGCTTACTGCAGGTCTCCATCATTGCCATCTTCACAATTCTGATCACGTTCTCCTCTCCTTTTCTCTTTTCCCGATCAATTGCTCTTTTTGCACCTCGCATTTCCAATTCTAATTGATCGGTTACATCCTGTCGCCGTCTCGCGATTTCAAAGCAGTCGCGCAACGCCGCAATCATGGCAGGCAAAGAAGCGACAGTGTTTATTCTGGACCTGGGTGAGACGATGGGAGAGAAGAGATATGGGAGAGTTCAGAGAGATCTGGACTGGGCGATGGAGTATGTGTGGGATAAGATAACTACGACGGTATGTGGACCCGAAGTGGTGGTGCGCGCCCGAAGTTGCGGGGTCCCAATGAAGGAGAAACTATTTCGCAGATACGAAATGAGGAAAGAAGTACTGATCATTGGATGTAGGTTAGTACTGGTCGGAAGACGGCGCTTGTGAGTGTGATTGGCGTTAGGACGGATGGTGAGTCTATAGAAAGACAATCAAGCGAAGGGGTGCTGACTGTAAGGCAGCGACGGATGTTCAAGGCCTTGTCGATGACGAAGAGGGGTATGAAAATATTACTGTATTCTCGGATCTTAAGCAGTGAGTAATGAAACCTCTGGGCGTTGGTCCTCGCTGAATTGGGCATAGATATCTCCTCCCTGACATCCGGAAACTGCAACGCAACATTAAGCCCAGCTCGACGACTGGTGGCGATGGTGCGTGCACTTTTGTGGCTCATGAGTCTTGCTAACGGGATGCAGTGCTGTCGGCGGTCGCAGTCGCGATAATGCAAATCGACGCGGCAACGAGGGGGAAAAATGGAAATCCGCTCAAGTACGACCGCCGAATTATTATCGTAACAGATGGGCGGGGCCACATGGATACGCAAGACTTGGCCGGGATCGTGAGCAAAATCAAGGGCGATGGCGATCCTTCTGCGGCTTTCGAGATCACTCTATTGTGAGTACCAAATGCTGCGGAAGTTTGCAAGTAGTTTCTACTAATGTGATGTAGAGGCGTTGACTTTGATGATCCCGAGAGCGGGTACAAGGAAGAGGACAAGGACGCTCATAAGGTAAAATTATCAACCTGAGGCATGGTCACCTGCTCACCCTGATAGGAACAAAACGAAATCATTCTCAAGGAATTTGTTGATGACTGCGGCGGCAACTTTGGTACGCTCGCAGAAGCTATAGAGCAGCTCCAAGTTCCGCGGATCAAAGAAGTGCGACCTTCACCAAGCTACAGGGGCACCCTCTCACTTGGGGACGCGGTCAACTACGAGGCCACCCTCACAATCGACGTGGAACGCTACCCCTGCACTATGGTTGCCAAACCGCCATCAGCAAGTTCTTTTGTGGTGCGAACGGATCTCGCAGGATCTGACACACAGTCAACAGGTACGGTAGTTGGCGATGGCCATCCCATGGACGGTCAACTGGCAGCTGTACGAAATCAGCGCGTATACCAGGTCGACAACCCCGATGATCCAGGCCAGAAGATGAATGTGGAGCCAGAAGACCTCGAACGTGGTTATGAGTACGGTCGTACAGCAGTCCATATCAGCAGCTCAGACTCCAACGTCGTGAACATCGAGACTTCACCCGGGTTGGAACTGATCGGGTTCATGGACGCCAACAAATTCGACCGATACCTCCCTATGTCGCGCTCCAACTATATTGTTCCGCAAAGGACCAACCCACAGGCCAAGCTGGCTCTTTCATCCTTTATCAATGCACTTTGGGAAGCAGAGTGCTATGCCGTTGCTCGTCTCGTTATCAAGGAGCTCAAGCCGCCACTCATTGTTCTCCTAGTACCGCGTATCGAGCTAGATATCGAAGCCCTTGTCGAGGTCGAACTCCCTTTTGAGGAGGATATGCGCCGCTACAAGTTTCCTCCACTCGACAAGAAGCTCACAGTATCCGGCAAGACAATCAAAGAGCACAGAGATCTTCCCAGCGAAGACCTGATGCAATCGATGAGCGAATACGTCGATGGCATGGACCTTTCAACCTTTGACAAAGACGACGAAGGCGAACCGACAGAGTACGCAAAGCCAGAAGATACATACTCACCTCTCCTCCACCGCGTACACCAAATCATCCGCTGGCGTGCCACACATCCCGATCCCACACTCCCACTCCCCGGTCCTCCCCAAATCCTAACAAAATACTCCAACCCACCCACCGAACTCATCGCACAAACGGAAACCCAACTTGCAGCCCTGAAAATTGCGGCCGACATCAAGAAAGTCCCGCCCAAAACCAAAGGCCGTGGAAAACGCTCTCGCGCCGAGCGCGAAAAACCCCTCTCAGGTCTCGACGTCGACGCCCTCCTGGGAAACCCCAAACGCGTCAAAATCGACCCTACGAACCTCATCCCCTCATTCAAGCGCGCCATCAACGCTACCGACGACCTCGACGCCATCCAAGAAGCCGCCGACGGCATGGCCGCCGAGATCCGCCAACTCATCAAAAACAGCGTCGGCGAGTCGGGGTACGGCAGGGCGTTGGAGGCAATGCGTGTCATGCGGGATGAGTTCACGGAGCTTGAGGAGCCGGGGATTTGGAACTCGTTTGTGAGAGAGTTGAAGGGGGAGTTGCTGAGTGGGGCGTTGGGGGGCGAGAGAAGGGAGATGTGGTGGAGGGTTAGGGGGTCGAGGTATGGGTTGGTGGATCGGAAGAGGTGTTTTGCCAGTGGTGTTACGGAGGAGGAGGCGGGCGAATTTTATAAGGGGTGAGAGACGTGGATGCGGTGTGTTGCTCGCAAGACAACGATGACGCTTATGAATGGTTTATATTTTTCGTGCTGGAAAAAGTATTATACGTTCACTGTCGCACACTAGTTCGTCGAGTCGGAACGCAATATCCAGCGAACCGACCGAATACCTGGTTGTTGAAGGGTTATGGAGCGTAGAGGGCGCAACTTCATCAGACCTGAGAATAAGGTATGGCGCTGCATGTAGGCTTTTGTAAGCGACTGTCTATCTATTTCAGACTTTTGCTGTTGATGTCTGTCAGTCGAACCTGGGTATCTTACTGTATCTATATACAGTAGTATTTATCTGTGAATTACTGACCGGTTAGATGATAAACGCACACTTGAGCCCAGGAAGTAGTGAATGCAAAGTTTAAATCAACCAGATATGTGCGATCCCACCGACAGTCTAACCACATCCAAACTCCAACAGCTCGATGAGGTTCTTTGGTAGTTTATTGTATTTGTTGCCATGTTCTAGGATGCTTCGTGGAGCTTCGAAATAGGATTCCAGAAAAATACTTTCCATCGACTTGATGTCCAACAAAGGCAGGGTTTGGTTTGCACACGGCATCCTGCATGCTGGAACATATCATACGCCCAAACGCCGTTCCTGTATATAAAATGCCATTATAATGATGCCGCGGCCTCAATGGCACCTGCGCCTTTGAACAGCCCGGGACTCGTGACGACGATCTCGACGGGGTATTTCCACTCCATGTATTTCGCCCAGCCTGCATGCGTCAGTGGCTTCGTTCCCCCGTCGTTGCCGTCTCCTGCCCGTTCGACTCACCCCAGTAGGCACATTTCCGGCCAAAGTACTTCCCTGCATACGGCACCAGCACCATGGTCAGCAGGAGCTCCAACTGCTGCAGCGACTCCCTCCACTCGCGTTCCGCATCCGACACGTATTCGTCATCGTCTTCTTCGCCGTCGACCGAGGAGGTGGTGGACGAAGAGGGCAGCGAATCGATGTCGTCGGCGTCGGAGGAGCTGTTCGGCGGGTCGATGAAGCTTGCGCTGTTCGCCATCGACATGGTCGCGGAGATGTTTGCGGAGGAATTGGCTATCGAGTGAGCATCGGGGAGCGTGACTTGTTGCAATGACGATGATAAGATATGACGATGACGGTGAGGATGATGATACGGTGAATGCCAGCCAGCTTCCGGCCTGGTCGTGACCGGCGGCGGCGCGGGGGGCTGAGCGCGCAAGGCACGTGACCGGGTCTTGGCGGCCTTGGATGACTGTATCGGCAGCCAGGCGTGCGGCGAAAGTACATCCCACTTGACTCACGGATCCTCCACATTCATAGACAAACCCGCCCGTGCCGCAAAGGAGAGCAGAACGGCCCGTCGACACTCTGAACGTTCATTGCACACGCCACCCCCGGCCGCAGAAACACCGCAATCATGGCGGAAACGGTACGTCCACCGCGAACCCCACATGATCTCAAAATTCACCACCGCCGCGGAAACGAAGCTAACGCCACGGCACTGCAGGAACGGAAACCGAGAAAGAGCGTTGCTTTCGAGGACTCCACCACCATCGTCGACAGCGATGGCCAGGTCGTGGAATCCGCTGCCGTGAACGGAGAGAAGCACACAGCCGAATCGCACGCGAGTGGTACGTCGGCCGCAACCCACAGGAGCGCCCATGCGCACACTGGAAGCAATGATGCTGACACTCGGGCTGCAGCCGATGAAAAGGAGGTCGACGAGGTGACCGATCTGCTGGCTGGGCTTGCGAAGAAGGTGCGTTCCTTGTCAAACCCCCACCCCGCACTCTGCTGACTCGCGCGCCAGAAGAAGAAGAAGTCCAAGACCGAAGGCGACGACGCCGACGACGTTCTCTCCGGGCTGAAGAAAAAGAAAAAGTCCAAGAAGCCGAAGGAGGGCGCCGCCGACGACGACTTCGAGGCCCAGCTGGCCGCAAAGGTTGGAGACGAGAAGGAGGGCGATGCTGAGGCCCCCGCCGAGGAGATCGAGGGTGACATGATGAAAGGCACCGGTATCTGGCAACACGAAAACACCACGCCGGTGCCGTACAACATGCTGTTGAACCGCTTCTTCACGCTCCTCCACTCGCAACATCCCGACCTGATGTCGTCTGGCTCCAAGAGCTACAAGATCCCGCCGCCGCAGTGTCTTCGCGAAGGCAACAAGAAGACCATCTTCGCCAACATTTCCGAGATCTGCAAGCGTATGAAGCGAACAGACGAGCATGGTACGCCTCCCCGATCCCCCCTCTCCTCTGCTCATCCTGACTGACTCGTCCAGTGACGCAATTCTTGTTCGCCGAATTGGGTACCTCCGGCTCCGTCGACGGATCCCGCCGCCTCGTCATCAAGGGTCGTTTCCAGCAGAAGCAGATCGAGAACGTCCTCCGTCGGTACATCGTCGAATATGTGACCTGTAAGACATGCCGCTCGCCCGACTCGGAGCTCGACAAGGGAGAGAACCGTCTATATTTCGTCACGTGCAACTCGTGCGGTTCGCGTCGGTCTGTCACGGCTATCAAGACTGGTTTCTCTGCCCAGGTCGGCAAGAGGAGGAGACAGCAGAAGTAGATGGTGGGTGAGCCGGGTAACATTGGTGTATGCGGTAGACTGCTTTTCCGGTCCTTTTCCTTTCTGTCATCTGGTCTTGGGATGCGCAACGTGGCTTCGGCACCGTGCTGGATGGGCTGTATGGCGCTGCATGTACGTCACGATAAAACGGTCATGGGGAACGCGAGTGCATATTGGCATCATGGCGCTCTCTCATGTAGCAAGTACATAATCGAAAGCATAGAAACAGTCTTTCCATTGCCCGTCAAACATTGCATCATGAACATGAAGTATTGTCCACCCCACCCCCAACACCTTGCTTACATCAAACAAGCTATTCCAGGAACACCGCCCCCCCTGCCCTGCTCGATCACCACGCCTACACCCATGTCCACGCCGCTGTCCTACTTCCCATCAAATAGTCTGGGCTGCGTTGGCAGTCAGCCATGCCCCGAAAGCCTGGGCATTCCGCGTCTGCATGAAGACGGTCCCAGGGCCCGTGAACTTGCACACCAGCCCCTCGCCCGAAGACGAATAGGATATTATACCGCCCGAAGCCACGCGCTCCAGCACGTATTTGCAGTTCCAAGCGACGAGGTGGCCATTGTCGATGTAATACTTTTCATCCTTTGCCAACTACCATCAACCGAAAGCGTCAGCAAACGCGTCTCTGCAACCACCCCAGCGAAAAAAGAACTCAAGTGAGTAGAAAGAAAAAAAGAAAAAAAAACTTACATCCTTCCTAATAATCGCACCAAAGCTCGTACACCACAGGATGCCCTGCCCGCTGATACGATACACGAACAAGCCTTCGCCGCTGAAGAAGGCCTTCCCCGCGCCCTGGCTCTTGTACTCGGTCACGATGCCCTGCGTGCAGGCGAGAAAGGCGTCTTTGCCTACGCTCCATTGCTCCTGGCCGCCCAGCTTGATGATGGTGATGTCGCCGATGGAGGAGGGCGCGAGGAGGAGCTCCCCGGGGCCCGTGAAGACGGATTTGGACATTTCGCCGCCGGCGAGGACCTTTTTGAGGGAGAATTTGACGGTGCCTTTGAGGGTTACTGTGGGGGACATTGCGATCATTGCGCCTGGGGTGGTTGTCAGCGGGGAGGGTTCGGTGGGATGGGAAGGGGAGGAGAGAGGGGGAGGGAGGGAGATGGACCTGGCTTTGCGGTCAAGGGACATCCCATGGCCAACTGTACTGTTAAAATCGTGTTCGTGTCTCGGTGGCTCACGCGATAACTTCCGCCGTTGAATGTCCCTACATCGTCGGCTTGCGTGCTGCCCGCACCTGCGAATTGCGGTTCCCTGGGTGCTTGGACTTGTTGCTGCTGCTGCGGTGCGCCTGGTGAGCCCAGAGGGAAGCCCTGTTGGTTTATCTGCTGCGGTGGCAGGCCGGGGTGGGACAGTGAAGGTGCGTGTGCGTGCTGGGGGTTGGGCGTCGGGCCGCCATAGGGGCTTTGGGGTGGTTGCGGTGCGGATGCGGCGGCGTTGGGAGGGGGATAGTGTTGTTGTTGGAGGTGTGCTTGTGAGGGATCGGCGGGTGGAGGGGAGAAATGGGGATGGGGCGCGCCTCCTGGTGGGGGAGGATAGTGTTGCTGTGGGGCTGGGGGACTGGAGGGGGGTGGAGGGTAGGATTGACCGCCTGGGGGTGGAGGAGCAAAGAACTGCTGCTGATGTTGCTGTTGCTGCTGAGAGGCATCTGCAGACGTTGGTCAGAATGCTGAGGGGGGAATGGTGTAGTGTTGACGTACCTGGCGGTGCACCGTATCCGCCTTTCTCGGGCGGCGCTGCTCTGTATCAGCTCTGTTTCCATCCTCTTTGAAGCTGTCCTCCCGAAGCTTCACGCGACAACATACGTGGATAATAATTTCCACCGGGCGGTGGCGGCGGACTTCCGTAGCCTGACATTGTCGCCCAGCGTTCGTTTCGTCCTATTCGCGGTGGTCTGGATCAATTTCTCTACCGGAGTAGCTCTTTCTCAACCCTTCTAATTCCCGCGAAGAGAGAAGAACAAACAGCAAAACACGACACGAAGCGCCAGCCCAACCCCCAAGCTAAGTATACAGTCGCGCACTAGTATTTTGAGCACCTGCTCAGCCTCCCTCTAAATCATACCCCTCTGTAAGCGCCGCGCTATGCCCCACTGTCTGACTCCCTCCAATCACATCATCGCATCTCGCGCTCGTCGGGGAGTAAGCGCGGAGCAAGACATTTTGATATCTCTTTTCTTGGCCCGTCAGGTTTGGGGGTTGAGGTGGGGTATGTGAGAGGAGAGCTTTCATAGGCGAGGCTGATGGATGGGTAAAACATACAGGAAGGGTAGGGAAGAGGTTGGAATAAGGTGTGACCTTGAAGATAGTAATGCGGATATGCTGCAGGGGTTTGTACCTTGGCGTGGGTGCTGTACCGTCTGGTTTTTTAATCTTGATCTGTCTTTACGATATTGTGAGGTAGTGACTGTGCTTCGACCTCTACATGCACCCTTCAGGCTTAGTGCTTAGCAACTATCAAGTAGTTTTCAAATAGCCTTCCTTCTAACTCCGCACCTCTTAGACGTTGGTATACATTGATTCACCATCGTCTCTCATCCCCCGGCTAGAGTTACTTTTATAATGACATCCCACTTCCCTAAACGCACCCCCGGCCCCTCCGAGACTGTCCCTCGCTGGTCTGGTACCGGTGTCTCAACCCCCCACTCCATTGTTATCCCTGAGACCATCCTACATATCACCAGCGTCATCTCCTACGCGGCCACCGAAAATCTCAAGATCGTCCCCATTGGTGGTGCCCATGGCTCCTTCATCCCCATTACAAACCGCACCATCTACCTCCCCCTGCAAAATTTCAACACCATCTCCCTCGACGAAGAGAAAAGCCAAGTCATTATCGGCGGCGGCTGCATTACAGGTGACGTCCTCAAGACACTAGCGGAAAAGGGATGGTATACATGTACCGTCAACTCCAACGCTGTAGGTGTGGTGGGTGCGTTGCTAGGCGGCTTCAATCATGGTCTCGGCGGGAAGCATGGCCTCGGTGTCGATTTCATTCGATCGATAAGCATTATTCCATTCTCTTCGCCCTCCGGCTCGGCCCCGGAAGCTGAGATCGTCCTCTCAAAAGACTCCCAAGGCGAGGAAAGGAAGCTCTGGGATGCACTGCGCGGAGGCGGGCATGGTCTCGGTGTGATCACCAGCGTCACGCTGGCCGCTCACCGCATTTCCTCCCTCAACCTCACCGACAATAAGATATGGACTCGTCGACTCATCTTCCCTGCCGCGGCGCTCTCAACAGCCATCGCCACTTTTCTCAACCTGCCGTCTCCGCCGCAGCCCGAACTCTCAGCTAGTTTGATCTTCATGCGCGCACCACCTACAGCGCCGGTCCCGGGGAGTCCGATGATCATGCTTTCGCTTGCATTCTTTGGACCGGCTGAGGATGCGGAAAGGGCGTGTGGTGTAGCGTTTGAGGAAGAGGTCGTGAAGAAGTGCATCAATGTGGGAGGGACGACGGCTATGACGGGATTTGGGAATATGAACGATGCGCTGGATCCTATGAATCGACACGGCGGGTTCAAAGACTTCCACGGCGCGTTTCTACAGGGTGTGTCTGGGGATAGTATCCACGTTGCCTTTGATGCATGGCTCGACTTCACAGCAAAAAATCCCAAAAGTCGAGGAAGTACCTACATGCTCATCAGCCGCTCGTCTACTGCGCAAACACTGGCGAACGCGCACGATAATGCTACGCCGCTCGTTCCCTTCAGAGAACGAGGAGTGTTCGTGCATGTTGCGGCTTGGTATGCTGATGCAGATGAGCAGGGGGAGGTGGATGCATTCGGGAGGCAAGTGCTCGATGTGGTGAGGAAGAAGGATGAGGAGTGTGGGGTCAGGAAGTACGGGTTTGCGAATAACTGGACATGGGGGCAGGAGGCAGGCGATGTGTACAATGAGGAACAAATTATCGAATTGAGGAGGGTAAAGGGGGTTTGGGATCAGGGTGGTTTGGGGTGGAGTCCCGTGGTTGATGGGTGGTGAAACCTCCTCTTTGATCAATAGGTCATGATATTGAGATCGCGCCCTATTCCCCAATCGGTCTCGTCCTCCCCTCGTCGCTCCCCTCCTTCCACGGCTTGATAGCCTTCGGTCCTTCTACCCAATCAAACGTCCCATGCCGCTCATTCATAGCGTTATCCTGTGGCCCCAGTACCATAGTATTCGCCGGATTTAGAAAGTCGTGCGGGAATCCCATTTCAAACCCATACGCGTTGTCGATATCCCTTTTCTCTTCTTCGCTTAAGCGCAGGCCGAGAGCCGAGATGTTTGATTCCAGGTGCGAAATCTTGCGTCCGCCGAGGATAGGGAAGACGTACGGGGCTTTGGACATGATGTATGCGAGCGCTATACTAGCCGGTCCTGTATCGTGTTTCTCGGCGATTGGACGGAGGACCGAAATGACTGCGTCTTCTTTTCCGGTCCGTCCGATTGAGGATGGCCTCTCGTTACCCCCCCCTTCCTTCTCAGCGGCACTCTTGAACCCTCCGCCGCCAAGGACGCCCCAAGGTGCCATCGCCATCCCTTCATCCAAACACATCGGTACAATCTCCCTCTCAAAGTCGCGACACGCTGCACTCCATCGCCCCTGGTAGATGGAGAAGGGAGTCAGACCGTACTGGCGCGCGTAGGCGTTTGCTTTGGCCACGTACCAGGCAGAAGTGTCGGAGATGCCGAGGTACAGGACTTGACGCGTGGCAACGAGGCTGTGGAGGGCATGCATTAGTTCGGGGATGGAGGTCGTCTGGTCGATGAGATGGACGTAGTACTTCAGGCCGTTATGTCAGTGGGCTAACGAAGGGACCAGCGAGGGTTGGAAGGGAGACGTACAATGTCGATATAGTCGGTTCGAAGGTTCTTGAGTGAGCGCGCAAAGGACGTGTGTATATTCTTCGCGCTGTTGCCGCCAAAATTCGACTGAATCACTGTATCACCCAGGTGGGCTGTCTGGCTCCCCGTGAACTTCGTCGCGAGAATTATCTCATCTCTCCTTCCTTCTTTTTCCATCCATTCACCGACCCATTGCTCGCTTTCTCCAGACTGGTAATTCACCGCTGTGTCGATGACTGCCTCGTCGTTAAGGCTAGTCCATCAGTTACAGAGAACAACGTACAGTTACCGCCTTGAGAGTAGAAATAGTTCAGCATGGCGAAGCTTTGCTCTTTGTTGCATTCACCTAGAACGAATTTCCACGCATCGCCGAAGTTCATGGCGCCCAGGCAGATGGGAGATACTTTTACACCGGCGGTGGGGGAAAGGATGCGATGGCGGGCGAGGAGGGAGATGGGTTTTGGAACCTTGGGAAATGCCATTTTGAAAGGCGTCGATTTTGTCTGGAAAAGTTGAATTGATTGCCCTTTGGAGGATTTAAAAGTGCATATGTTTGCGTTGAGTGTGAAATGTTGGCGGAAGTAGCACGGCTTTATACGCCGACATGGCGATGGAGTTTAGCGGACTTCGAGTTTCAGGGAGTTTAGCGGACTTTCAGTTTTAGGAACCATCCCCCACGTGTTGGCAGGTCATCCGACCATGAGATGTAGTTAGCATGGCTTTAAGCTTACAAATACTATGTACTATAGTACAGATTTGCATGGTCCGGTGAGATTTTCTATGGGTAGTGTGAAGGATCCGGACGGGACAAAACGTAAACACTAAGGTGGACGATTAGCAGGTGGAGGGACAAAACTAAATCACGAACGTCAGAACCTACATTTGCATGTAACCAATTCATATTCAAGGCCTAAATATACAAATAAACTGCCTAGAGTAGTTGTACATACATAAAACTATAGTTATTGATTATTTCTAGCCTCATACGAGGCTCAAACACCAGGTAATACGGCGCGATAGATTGATTGATTGATTAACCGTGATCCAAATGTCAATTCCAGTCGCCAAACAAATACAGTGATAATGGCAACACTTGTAATAATTAATAAAGTAGTGGTACGCTTTTAGTTATACAGACC
>JAGQEM010000024.1:77701-137062 GCA_019202945.1 Corynespora olivacea
CATAAAATTAATCAACGTTTTATGTTATTCACTTGGAGTTAGAGCCGAGCTTCAGCTCCTTTTAAGAAATTAATTCTCTAGTCGTAAACCCATGTCAGTAATCTTCAATTCATTACTGCGAGGCCAGTCAGATTTAGTGTACAACACAGACTAAGCTTTGGAACTAGATAGGGAAACCAATTTACACCGTTAGCACGCCCACTTTCCCCCACAGCGTCATACACATTCTGTATAGAGGGATCAGGATTACTGGATCCATAAGTTGGGAATATACCGTCTGCCATTTTGTGATGTAGTGCTACCCAGAAGGAGTAGAAGTGGGGTTAAGAGACTAGCTGACGTAGTACTCATGGGGATCTACGTATAATCACTAAACAACAACACCAGGATTTAGTTTTACAATGAACCTCGCATATACGGCAGACTATAACCGCTGCCATGACACTAAAGTTTTATCAGCCGCGGACTGGGATAGGTAGGAAATGAGCGCCTGTCTGGTTCGCTGACCTGGAGGCTCCAGATTAGCTCTAGATAAATGAGTAATTAATCTGGCGCTGGAACAAAAACGTCGTTTCTACTCTAGATTATAATCTCGAGGCTTACATAGAGTTTAGGTAACTGAAACTCCTTATTAGTGCTTACACACCCTGTATTCAACGTAATTGGGTCATCTAGAGCTTCTGTAACTAACCTGGTATTTAAAACTCCTTTTCAATAAGATGGAGCCTTTCGATAGTAATGTAACCTAGTTTAAATTTTTTAGTATATAAGTTGACAAGTACTGGACGCGATCATCTCAAGACCAGCGCCGAAAATCACCGCCCATGCCCTTACTGAGCTGGTTGATTTTTGGCTGAAAAGATGAAGACTGGTATCAAGCGAGAGCAGCGGGGGAAGTAGGGGCAGGGTAGGGAAATCATAACAGAGGTCACTCACTAAGGTGCAAGCTGAAGTAAGCCCTTTTGGAACTGATGTCGTTTTGAATTGTTCAGAAAAGATCGACTAGTTACAAATGAAAAAGCACAAAAGGAAAACCTTAATGAATGCGATGTGCTCTTCGCCCCGTACTAGCAGTGCACTATCTTAACTATGGAGTTTCTTTATAAGCTGCTGGACAGTCGCAATATCCTTTCGTGAATCATACCACACTGCCCCAATAACTGCCTCCACAGTTGAAGCGAGCGTTGTGGTGGGGGTTTGGCCCTGTTGACTTAGATTTTCTTTGAGAAGTTCAGCCAACTTCCATTCCTTTGCAATTTGCTTCAATTTTTCATTTGTTCCCACATCTACTACGAGATTATGGCCCGTTTCTACATTCTTGTCAGTAGTATTCGACACCATATTTCTGATCTTACCGGTGTCAGTTCCCTTAGGATACCACTCGTCGAGGACACAAAGCTTTAGGACCGCATCGCCAACGAGGGCTAGTCGCTTGTTGCCTTGAACAGGCCCCTTAACGTCGGTTCGAGAGACTGGAGCACCTGCGGCAATGAAAGCTTTATTGAGAAGCTTTGGGTTGATAAAGTAATAACCGACTTTGTGTTGGAATGATTGAAGAGAGGACATCGTATGGTCTTATTCCTAATGGATGGTACCTATAAAACAAAGCCCAGTAGAGCGCGAGGAACCCATTTTGTACGAGAACCCCAGGTAAATATATAGGCGTTGGAACATTAGAGCTAACTCTCTCAGCATCAAATCCCGTCACTCCAACAACAAGTGGAGTCGTCCTCGCACTTTCTAACGTGAGTTAGTGTGAAGATTTTGCATGGTTCAATTGTCCTGTGGGAGGCTATCGCGAATATCTCAATAGTCCATCATCACAATATTTAATCATCGTTCTCGTCCAACAATGTACTATAAGATGAATATCACATGTTCCCGTTCATTGGCTTCAGCAAGAACTTGCTTTGGCTAACTGTTAGCAACATGGCTTAGATGTAACTATCTCCCTGCATGGCAAAGACAAAAAGCGTTGTTGTTAGATTTTCAATATGTCTGAAGGTTTAGTTTGTAAAACTGTCACGAATACAAAGAAGTTGGGAAGAAAAAACCGTACAAGTAGAAAAGCACTATACAATCAACGGCGAGAGGTAAGAGGAGAGTTGAGCCATGAACAACCCTGTGTGAACAACGAGATGTAATGGAGAAACACATACGCTGCAAAACGCTGCTGGATTCAGAGTCCGTGTATAAGTCTTGTGAAAGTGGAGGATCCTTACGCATAATTGATCTTGGGGATAATAGTACTTGCTCAAGGTAAGAATAGATATGTCAGACCATGCGATCAAAGGACGCATATGCCTGATACATACGACCGGCGTTGAAACCAATGAAAGAGTGCGATCTGGGTAGCTGACGATAGAAGTTATAGAAGCGATTGGCTGATTTGGAGCAACCGAAAAGTGGCAAGTAAATTACTATTGAGACGTACAGCCCTACGTGTCTTTCGGGCTATTGTTACCACACATGCCTCTTGTAGGGATAAGTATAACTCATGCCACATCAGATTGATGCTAGAAACCATATCGACGAGCTACAATAATGACTAAGTGACTTGCTCTTTGGTGTAGCAAGGGTACAGTTACCTCTTCGAGCGCTCAATTACCAAATCTCAGCTGCCATGCGAACCGTTCAAATTATCATTTAGCCCCATTATCTACATTATAGTTACGGAGTTGACAGGGAGTAGGGCTGTCGACTTCAGATCCGAAGGTCCAGCGCTTGGTCAGTGGACTGCGGGCCTTTTTTGTGCCGCCAAATGGAGGCTCCACTTCAACTCCGTTTGGCTGAGTAGTTAACATGGAGCTGAAGTGGAGGTAATCATGCGTATCGGTGGTTCAAGAGTCACGTTTATTGCCACTCTTAGAGGTTCCTCGGTGGATGTGCCTTGTGTGGTAAATATTTGACACCAAACTGTAGAAATGCCAGGATAATATGATTTGTATGTGATTTGTACAAGATAGGTATCATACAGCCATAGAAGCTACTCGTCAGAGTATATTGTTGCCGTTGTTATCATGACATTTCTGAAGGACCTGGCGAACTCTAGCAGCGATTTGCCACCTTTTGCCACCTAACCAAAAATTGCCACTGAAGGCTGGTCGGCACGTGACTCTTGAATCACCAATTTTAACCATTCTGACGAGTGTTTCTAGAGGTCCTATTTTATTAGTAAAAAGCTATTGTTTCTTACTTCTGCTAGTGCTTACCTCTCCACCTTTATACTATATTAGGCTATATTGCGACTGTATCTGGTTTCTGGAGTTTAAGAGCTCTTTTAAACCGTATAGAGGTGCTATATAGTAACGTGATCTACTTGGCCTAAAGTAGCATCAAGATGGGCTTTAGGTGTACCAAATACGACCCTCCATTTCAGAATGCGCCGATAATCACTCAGGCTATCCCATGTATGCCTGTGGGCCGATTTTAAATCTAATTACTCAGCTAAATAGAGTTGAAATGGAGCCCCCATTTGACGGCACTGAACAGGCCCTGCATGGATATATGCAGGGTCGAAACCATAGTTAATCTTGGCACAGCTATTATATGACTTCAAGTCGCGGTCTTATGGGCGACCATACCTAACCCCCTTTGTGGCTTAGGAAGACAAACTATTGTGCTGCCATTCAGCTCTGAAAAACCCGCCGTTGACCCTGCTATTGAGTACAGCATTTGCTTAAACCTTACTACATCCTCATACTTCTCGAGCATATCGTAACGGACAAATAGATCAAACAATACCCGACTAATGCTTAGATCTTTGAAGAGGACTAAAATGTGTGGGAAAATTTCTAACTATTACGGGCTGTAAAGAGGGCCCATTTGGTAAACAGAAAAGTGGTGTTGTTGTATTAGGCTACCTACGTTGTAGCAGAACTATTGTGGGTGCGGCCCGGAGGCTAGTTCCTCCGGGCCCGAACACCGAAACGAACTAATCAAAAGGCGCCCTGGGCCGTGACACTAACACAGGAAGGATAAATGGGTCTTACACAGTCAGTGAACCAGGCAGTTGACAGAGACTAGCGTAATATGGGGTCCCAAGACTGAGAGTCTCCGCTTCAGTAAATTGATTGTGTGTCACTGAAAAAGTGCCGTAGTGAAAAGTATACATAGAAGTGGAAACGATCTGGGTAGCTAGGGACAGACTTTGTGAAAGCATTTAGCCAATTTAGAGCGGCTAAAAAATAACGAGCATCTGTTTTCTTTACGAACCTAATTATTCTCGGTACCAAAGAACGTCATCGGACGGCTCGGTGCTCTCCGGATGACGCAGGAGGCGATGGCACTTCAAAGTGGCTGTTGATAGCGCGAGCTGTAGGTAATGCAGTACTACAACGAGAGAGCAAGAGAGGGACCTACTTGAACTCTGAGCTAGCTATAAGAGGCCTTCAGAACTGAACGCTATTCCCAATCCAGTTTTGCCAAATGTGATTTGAGCGTAGTATGCAGGAGGAAAGTTTTTCATCCTCGGTCACCAAACCGCACATGTAGGGTTTTTTACATCAAGTCGTATGGCCGGTTCACGACCCTGTCTACAAGTCTGGGTAAGTAAGTTTTTGTGTTCGAAGGCTTGGGGTGCGTAGTATTTAGGTATTGTGTCTATTTTACAGTGTTGTTCTGTGGGAAAGATATAGAACAAGTAATCCATAAATAGAGTGTAGTATACTGGTTATTCGAAGCAGAATACTTCACCAAGCTTCCAAGTGTTTTTACAAGGTAGATTGAAGGTGTCGCACTTGCGGTAGTGACAACGAACCTTCACGGGCACTCTACGATATGTTAATGATTAAGGTTTCTGGTCACATCAGTCGTTGAACGTGGCTGAGAAGTGTCTGAACCTGCGTTTTAAGCATTTAACCCCTATAATCTAAATTCTTCTCCGCTCCGTAAACATTTGCACATTGTCAATGAACGACAGTCTACAGCGTAAGAACTGGTCCGACGCCTTGCCTGACGAGAATCTCCTCCAAGTTCTTAAGCAGGCGCCCATATTGCCCAACAGAATCTACTCTCATTGTTGGCCAATTCTAAAAAAAGTCCTTATCGATTGCCTCGCCGGACGGCTTTCACACATATTCTACCCCGCCGATCATCCTCGTTTTGTGAACTTTACCATCCTGTCCAAAGATTACAAGACCGCTTTTGGATATTGATCCGTGTTGCCGAGTGCCCACGAAGGGTTTTCTGTGGAAAAATCCAAGAACAAAAGTTGAACAACAAGTGTACTCGAACTAGACACTGTATATACTGCGACATTTTCTGTTCGGTCAAATTGGCTTACGAGAAAAACGCGTTCGATGTTTTGATGATGGCATTGGTTGCTCGACCGCCCCTCCGAACCCCGGAGCGACCGAGCTGCAGTACGTAGCACACACAAATACAGAGTCGCACGCGCATTCGCCTTGATATACTGTCCACGTTCTAGCTGATCGTTGGCAATCCATGCGCGGCTGGGAACACAGGCTGGACTCGGCATGCATGAACGGCGCATCTTTTCTACCATGATTGGTGAAAGCTTAGGATACGATCATTCGATGGAGGCCAATGTTGCTTGTGGACGCATGTCAACGTACGCATCCGGTTAGGCTCGAGAAAGTGCGAAGCAGACCGGTGAGTATCGGCTCACCGGAACACTGACGTTCGCCCAGATAGCGAAGCCCAACGCAAGCAGCGCCCCAGTCGATCCAACCCTAGCATTGGTTCCGTAGCTAGAAGGGAAACAGCGTCGCCTGCGCTCAAAGGGCGTCAAAACGTTTAGAATACCTCGCTATGACTCCCATTACTATTTGTACACGTTCCGAGATGGGTCGCTTTGAGGTAGGTGGGAACGTCCGGAATCGTTCTGTTCAAGCTGCGGTCCTGCTGTGCATGCTCGCTCTAGTACGGGGTGAGCCTGCAGCTCACGGGCTCGACCAAGACCAACACACAATTGAATCAGCCCGGCCATCAAGGCTAGGATGACAGCAAGGCGCAGTCGATAGGCGTTATCTCCTTATTTCCTCTTCCCCTCCTTCATACCTGACCCTACCGACTTAGATTCGTCCCAGCTATCCACAGTCTACCCGCCATAGATTACCTGGCTGGAATAAAGCACACAGCTCACACACCCATCCCCATGGAAGTCGCAGGTACAGTTATCGGTACCCTGTCTCTCGGTATTACCATCTGCAACGGCATCATCAACTACTGCCACGCATGGAAAAATCAGGATAACGATGTGCGTTCATTGATGGCCCTCACCGCGGGGCTGAAACAGTTGCTCGAGGATCTAGACAATCGGCTGCAACCAGACTCCGCCTACGACACAGCAATTCTTCAACGCGTAAAAACGTCTATCCAGGACTGCAAGTTACATATCGATGCTGTTGTTCAGTTGAGCGAAAGGAACACGGCTGGACAAACCAGTGGGTTGAAAGCGAAAGCGAAGAACGTGGTTCATGACCTGAAGTTCCCTTTTAAGAAGAAGTCGCTGGATGAACTGAGGGTGATTATGGTCGCATTTCGCGGAAATGTTGAAATCGCTTTGCAGAATTTGACCATGCACGTACTCCCTTTAAATCAACCTTTCTAATAAGGCTGACAATATACCAGTGACATCACTCTCAACAACAATAAAGCCATCCAAATCGTTCGCCGCGAAAACAGCCGCATGCATGCGCAAACACTCGGGACCATACAGATCGCGAGCACGCAAATGATGCAATCATTTGATCAAAATTTGGACCAGAGGTTGCCATTGTTTGAAGACTCCATAAAAGCAGCGTTAGACCAGCGCATTCATTTATAAACTGTCTCCATTGGCAACACGATATCCCAGTCTTCATTTACCATTCACGATGGTATACAGACCTCTCTTGTGCTCCACCAGAGACAAATGAGTGCCCTACAAGAACAGAAACTCCAAATTGAGTCTTTGGCGCAATCATTCGCGCGATTTCACCCTTCGCAGGGGCTTGAACAAGATCACCGCACTCTACTGAGCCAGAATCCCTCCTTAGGTTCTCGTCAGAGGAAGAACAGGAGAAAAGATTATTCTTCATTGCAAGGAGATTCCTCTCTTTGCACCTGCAAACCAATCGTCGGTGTCAAGAGCTTCTATTCGTCTTTCCGGTGGGGCTTTGGCAAACAACGTATGGCCTATTCTATCCACGATCGGACTTGTCCTCTATGGTACACCTCCAGGAAAGATATAAGCTATGGAGTTAACTTGCTCTTTCTTCGAAGACTTCTGGTTTTTGGATCTGTGTAAGTTGGCGTAAACCCTTATGCTGCGCTTTCTGGGTTGCGTATTACACAGAATTTGAGCTGCAGTTATGTGGTTCCTGCTGTAGATACTGATCACATGATGGGATCATGTGATCACGCTATCCTTATCGGGATAGCGCCTTGGCGGCCACCCTCATACTTATTCAGGTGCTCTCTGCCGTCACACTTAGCCTCCTCAGCCTTAATTCTACGCTGTGTTTCTACACTCTTTTTCGTCCTTTTTCTCTTGGTTGTTTGTTTCGTGCTTTCATAGCCACTCAGTCTATTGCAGTTCCATGGGATGCGCCATCTTTCAGGGTGATATGGAGGCACTTTGACCGGGATCGAAACTATTTCTCCTCATTGGAACACTCAATCTCGGCTTGTGTTCGAGACTTGAGGCTGGTTTTCACAGGCGGCTTGGGATAGCCACATGATACTCTCCCGGATGGTAGTAACATCATCGACGTAAGCTGATCATTTAATTGTTGCATCAGCTTAGCTCACTAATATGATAGATGACATTTTTGCTACTCAAAGTCCACTGTCGATATGTTTCGACAGAACTCTTAATACAAATTACTGAGCAACTGATAGAAATGGGGATCGAATTTCGGCTTCATAATCCGAGTTCTGACGCCTTTTCCTCTAAGTATACTTTCCCCTCGTTGCACCGTTCGCTTAAATTCTCACTCCAACTAGATCACCTTTATCTCTTATTTCCTATCTAATATGGAGTGGGCCACGCTTAGACGTTCAAAAGTACTCTGAAGAGTACAGCAATCGCTCTCAGGTAGCATTTGAATTTCTATCTTGGTTAGAAAAAAAAGGATTTGATGTGTGCTATGTGAGTTACAATATTCATGTCTCTACAATAGAGTGTGAAATAAAGCCGTGGCACGGATTCAAGATCGCTCTTAATGCTCAGAAAAAAAGTGAAGATTTTGCAGCCGGTACGAAAATGCTCACTTTTTGTTCAACTGTTGCTAATCATACGTAGCAATGGAATGTGGTGTGCTCTCCATGGCAGTGCTTCGACAAGACGAAGCTTTGGTGAAAAGAATACTGGAGGAACGGCCTGGCCTACTGAGGACTGAGAAAAATATTCTCGGGCATACAGCAATACATTTGGCTATTGGATGGCCAGAAGGTCTCAAAATCCTAATAGCAGCTGCAGACGATTTACTTTGGCAGAGTATGGATGACGAAACCCGGGAGCTCGATCGCTGTTCTGGGAATACGTGGAGTACGCCATTAGACTACGCTATCGCTTATGGGTGTATCGATTCTATAAGGCTATTAGCCGAAGTCGATATTGCGTTCAACTTCTATTGGAGCTTCCGCGTGGGAACGAACACACTGGACCCCACGATTGACAACGTTGTGCTTGCCTTGGTTTTGGAGCGACTTGAACAGTTGCATGATTTTGCTCTACAAAAGCTATCCCCTGAAACCGCTCAAACCCTCGAGGTTGATCGTTTCGAGCTTTTTGAATTGAAAGCTCGGTCTGTACTCGACCATCTCCGCAACACAAACATCCCAATTCCAAGGAAATTTCGCGGACCGAAGTATCACTACAATCTATATTGGTTAGGGAGCTCGTACTTCTGTCCTCAGTTTGGTGGGATATTCCATCAACCTGACCTCAACCGAGAAGCAGCTAGAGCTTTTTTCGATGCTGGGCTTCTGGGCGTCGACTACGAAGTTGAACAACTCACGCCTCTCATGACCGTGGAGCCACCATACTTCTTTTCCGGATGCGAAGAATTTTTCTCAAGATTCATCGGGCTCGTCGAGTTTTTCGTTTCGAAAGGCGCGCGTCTGGATAAGGAGATTAGCCCTCGATATATCAAGGGCAAAATAACTACTGACAACGTAACTCCAAGAAGATATCGGGTCCTGCACAGGATCGCTTCCATGTGCTGGATCAATCTTTTCTTCAAATCATGGTGGACTTACCCATCAGTTCCTAAAGATGATGTGATCACAATTGCAAGGCTGGGATCGACTGAGATTTGGCGAGGAGTTCTTGGGGATACTGTCTCAGATCCTTGCGATTGTGCATGCTCTTCCGCTGGCTGTCGGCCCATCAGCTTAGCTCTCAAACATGCTTTTGGTACAAAGTACCAAGAAAGAGGTTTTGAACCAAAAAGATGGTCCGAGGAACTTGTAGATGACAATTCAATTGACCTAGTAGTAATACTACTTGACAACGTCGAAGGAAAACAGGTTGAAGAGGATGTTATTCGCTTTCTTACATTCTCGACACTGGAGTTGACGCACACTTGCTGCTACCATGATTCCTATTTCTTGCCACCGACAGATTGGGGACCTGACCCTGAGATGATAGTTCTCATGGATGAAGCCGAGATCCACGAAATTCACGACGAAGAGGCGCTGCTCATCGATAAGCTGGAGCGTCTCGTCGAACAGTTCATGGAACAGTTTCAAAAGCTAGCATTGCCACTTACGACATTCCTTCGAGAACATTGGAGGCCAAGAATGCTGGCGGAGCTTCGGGAAAATGATCCTTTGTCGAAAGAAGAAAAGACGCGGCTTGAAGAACTGGGTGTTATACTTAAAGAAGACGTCACTTCAGAATCCGAGGAGAGTAATGTAGATTCAGAGTCGGACGATGGATATGATTCCTACGATGAATGGATTGAAGGTATTGCGAGGAGCATCCAGTAAGAAACAATCATGACACTTTCAACTGAATATGATAGGCCCAATAATCAATACATTTGTCTTGTATCCTTCTTACAGATAATCCACGAAGCCGTGGGTATAGTCAGTCCAACGGTGTTGTTGATAAGTAACGATTCCCGAGATACTATAGTTCGAAAAACCACCAAGATAAGGTGAATCACCCTAAATCAAGGTGTTTCGTACCGCTAATTCTGGGACAAACCCCCTTGAATAGGATCTCATTCCCTATTGAAATTGATAATAAGATAAGTCTATCGTGTTTAATTGATTGATTAGAGTTAAAACAAAACACACATATTTCAATGATAGACAAGAACATTACTGCGGTGAAACAGCCTCTCTGAGTCACTTATCTGTTGGTGAACATGTAGAACTCCCGACATGTTCAATTTCAGCCTAGGAACCCAGCTCGCCGTAAACTCTGCTGATGAATTTTTCGCGGCTTTGCGACTAATACAATGGCACCGCAAGGAACAAGATGGACCATCCTTGGAGATTTATGGAGGCTGGCCTAGTTCACTCTTACGTATCACTATAGCAGCCATTATTGCCGGAGTAAACCCCATCAAATCTCCCTAGCCGCTGTCTGGCGATTCTTGAAGATGTCTCAAGATGTCTCAAGTTGTTTCCGGATGAGCCGTCACGCCGGGCTCGTTTATGAATACAGACCTATGCCGGAAGGTGTAGTTCCCGAAACATTCCCCACTCATCATTGGTTCGAACCAACGCAAAACATGCGGCCCGGCATATGCGAATCAGCCCCTTACCTGTAAGCAACTGGCGTCATGTAGTGATGATCCCCCCGCAAATCTTATATCCTTGAATCACAAGTTCTAAATTATGGGCACGTCTTTTCGTTTCGTTTCGTTTTTCGATGCTCACGACACACAAGATGGTGTCGAATTCTTGGACTTTGTGGGCTAAGGCGGCAGCATTGATTTATTTTATCGGAGTGACCAACGGGGAACCATCTTGCCGATATCTCCCAGGCGATGCAGAGTGGCCGAGTGCCGAAGAATGGAACCAGCTCAATGCTAGTGTATCTGGCCGTCTCATCACTGCGGTTCCTCTGGGCCATGTCTGCCACGATCCGACCTACGATGCGACTGCTTGTACAGTGTTGGAAGCATCTTGGACTATGCCGAACGCCCAGTAATTCAGCACTCTACATGGCAGTGGGAACACACATATATTAACCTTGAACCAGATTCGATGATCCCTCTGGTTTCATGTCTTCGTACCAGCAAAACGCCTCATGCGACCCATACACTGGACGCAACACGACGTGCTTGCAAGGGAACTACGTCCAGTATGCTATCAATGTGACGGGCGCAGGGGATGTGCAAGCGGGCTTGAAATTTGCGCAAGAGAAGAACGTAAGACTGGTTATCAAGAACACCGGCCATGAGTACGCCGCCATTCCACTTTCTTGAACCGTAGCTGATGCTTTGAAAGCTACCTTGGAAAGTCTACCGGCAAAGGTGCACTCAGTCTATGGATGCATAACCTCAAGTCCATCTCCTTTTCAAACTACACCAGCCCTAACTACACCGGTCCGGTAGTTAAAATGGGCGCAGGCGTTCAAGCATTCGAAGCGTATGCTGCCGCCGACAAAGTAGGCCTCAACGTGATTGGAGGCCAGTGTCCGACTGTGGGCATTGCAGGGGGTTACTCGCAAGGCGCCGGTCATTCACTCCTCAGTTCGAAGCACGGTCTCGGCGCCGACCAGGCACTAGAGTGGGAAGTTGTCACATCAAACGGAACGCTAGTCACTGCCACTCCAACAACGAACTCCGATCTCTATTGGGCACTCAGCGGCGGAGGTGGCGGAACCTACGGGGTTGTTCTCTCCCTAACATCAAAAGCGTATCCCGACGGCAAAGTTGGCGGCGTGAGCCTGCGGTTCTCAGCAACGTCAGGGAACGACGATGGACTCTGGGACGCGGTAACGTTCTTCCAAAAAGAATCTCTTCCAACGATTGTCGATGCAGGCGCACACGTCCAGTGGACCGTCTTCGGTGCTCTGTTTATCATTTCCGAAGCCACCATCCCCGGCGCCACCGAAGACGACATGCGCAACGTGTTCGCTTCCTTTACCTCCTATCTTGACGACAAAAACATCCAATACCAGATGAACGTGACCAGCTACCCAACCTTCTACCAACACGCAGACAGGTACATTGGCCCACTGCCATACGGTTCGACACCCGCAGCCCAGATCCAAGGCGGCGTCATGGTCTCGCGCTCCACGGCTCTCAACAGCACAGAAGATGTGGTGTCTGTACTCCGGACCATCGCAACCACATACCCGCAATTCTTCATCGCATCCTACGGCATGGACGTCTCCCGAGCCCCATCTTCCCCCAACGCCGTCCTCCCTGCCTGGCGCAAACAACTGTCCTACTTTGTAATCGCGCAGTTCTGGAACTACACTGTCCCGGTCTCCGCCATGGACGAGCAGGAACGTATTTTGACGGAGGAGGTGATGCCGCCGTTGCAAAACATTGCCTCCGGGGCGTACATGAATGAAGCGGACTTTCGTAATCCGAGGTGGAGGGAGGAATTCTACGGCGAGAATTGGGATAGGTTGTCGGAGGTGAAGAAGGAGTGGGATCCGGAAGGGGTCTTGTATGCTACAACGGCAGTTGGTAGTGATGAGTGGACTGTCGATGAGGATGGAAGGCTATGTAGAGTGACATGATAGCAAAGTGTAGTGCGGCTCTGAAAGGAGCCAGTTAATTAGAACCAGCAAAATGCTCAACCCCAAGACGCAACACTCCCGACTCGCAGTGTCTTTTAGCGGAAATAAACGAACAATAATCCTGAATCTGCTAATGTACAATCCGAACATCAAGCATGATACATGACCGATACATCCGACCACGCAAAGTAAATGTCAATAGGGACCGATGTGCATCGATGCAAACCCTATCGCAGTCTACAGCAAAACATCTCGCCGTCACAATTAAGACAACGCATGATGAATGGTTGACAACACAGTGAAGGTAGTAATTTTAGCATTGTTTTCAGTATTTCACGACTATACAGTATCCGGAGGGAGACACGCGCTACGTGAGCGACTGTTGAAGGGCCTTGTGTGAATAATACTACCGTAGAAGCACATCCAACATATCACCACTCTCAACGGCATAAATCCAATGAAATAATATTCCGTATCAATACCAACGCTACACACCAACAATCTCAATCATCAACCATCGCTCCGTCTCACCCTGAACGGCCGCTTCGCCAACCCCTCAACAAAAAGCACCCAAGCCAGCCAATTCTTTGCCAACATCGCCGGGCACCGTCCAATCCAGTCCAACACGTCCCAGATACACATGTCCTCCAGCAACATCCATCTCGACCCTCCCAATCCACCTATTCCCCACTTCTCCAAAGCACTCCTCTCCACCACGCGCAGATACCTGGCAAGCCAATCGGCACAGTAGAAAAGATAGAGGCATCTTGACTCGAAGATTTGAAGATCTGCATCATCGATCCAAGGTTCAGGTTCGGAGGAAGTTTCGAGTGGCGAGGCGAATGCGGTGCTCAGAGCGGTGGTGAGGGATGCCATGGAGATGAGGAGGGACGATGGCGTGTAAGAGGTGAGTTGGGGGAGATGGAGGGGAATAGGTAAGGCGAGGGAAAGACAGAGGGTAGAAATACGATGGGAAATGTGCGATAGGTGAGAAACAGGCAGCAGATCGGCGAACAAGCTGGGTGCGGTGAGGGTGGAAATATATGATGTGAGGATACGCGTTATCACGACCTAGTGATACACCGTCAGTGGTTGACTTTTTAATATCTTATGAGGTTCAAGAAGAGAAAAGAGACGACATACTTCATTCAAATCTCGAAACAACTTCCTCGCCTCCTCCCTCAGGATAGCCTCCCCTTCGCTCGGAAAAAAGTCCTGTCCTAATGGAAGGTGCGCACTTTTTACGGCTCTCTCAACCACATTCTTGATAAATGGTTTCGATCCTTGGTAGAGCCCCGTGAGAGGCGTTCCACGACCTTTTGGCACTGCGTGAAGCATGCTTTCCCTATTTTCCGATATCCAAGTACGGTACCTGCCTTGCATGGTCCGGCTGGTTGCAGGAACAGATGGCGGCTGGACAAGCGGAATCTCACTAACCGAGAGCTTGGAGAGAATGGAGAACAACGAGGCAGGGCTAAAGAGAAGGCGATGGAAATGCAAGGCATAGTCGTGTGTTGGACAGGATAGGATGAGTTGGGTGAGCGTTAGCGATTCTATCTCATCATCCGTGAGTGCTCCGCCGAAGAGACTGGCTTCGAAGTTACCCATCTCATTAACGCGGAAGTCGAAAGAGACGCTATCACGTACCGCCTCGGGATTCTGGCAGGTATAGCAGCAAGCCGTATCCTTCGCATTGTAGAGGACAGCCACCGGTCTCTCATTGCGATTTCCATAGCCTTCTTCCCAATCTCTAACGTAAGCTAACTCATGTACTTGTGCGCTTCCGGAAGAGAAAACGTCGTGCGCCCCGGACGGCTTTCGTGCAACACCATCGCACATTTCCCAAGCGAGGGTCAGACGGTGATCTTCCAGAAAGTTTCCACTGTCACCTTCCGTGTACACTAGTTCGGTTGCGTTCTCTATGTTTGCATAGTGTGGAGCTTTCCATCGATGAGCGCATGCGGTATTTGCGGCGTTGATGGGACCACCCATGCAATAGGCCAGTAGGAGGATGAAAAGAGGATGAAGGAAAGACTCATCTACGGTTTCTTGGTGCAGAAGCTGAACGTGCCGACCAAGGAACGTAGACTGCCATGTCAATTGTGGGACTGTATCATTGAGTTCTTCGCTCTGTGGCGTGCTCGACCCGTGGCAGCTCCTGAGACCATTTGTGTGCAGTGTCTTGGCGTGAGCCTTGATCAGCGGCGTTCCAATTGTGGCGTTGTTAAATGCTACGGCTTTGCCATTTTTGACCATGGCGACAAGGGAAAGGAACTTTTCTACCAGTTCGTCCGAAAATTTCAGCGTTGAATCTGTTCCAGGACCGGCTAGGTCCTCGAACAACTCCGCAGACAGATCGTCCTGGATCAAAGCATTGGAAGGTGACTCTGATGACGCGCATCCGATATCTCCTGCCCGCATTCTTTCCAGCAGGTACTGTCTGTACCGCTCCTTCTCTCTTTCTGATTCTCTTCTCGGCCCGGATAATTCTCTGGTAAGTCTCCGAGCGGCGACTCTGTCCGTCACTATGCGCCCGTGATGTTGGCGAGGCACACGAAGAGCGATTGTGAACTTGGCTTGCGTATGTTCGTAACCGGACATGATGTGTAAAGGGACAGCGGCTCTCTACTTGTTGCTCTGATAAAGTCAAGTAGCAACATGGAAGTGATGCGGGATTGGAAATACGTGGGGTGTGACTGTTTCGGAGTACGAGTCAGAAGAAAGGTGAGGAGGGAGGACAGAAGAAGGCAATATCATTGCGGAAACACAGGAGGGCCAAGGGATGAGCTTGCTGTCTCTCAAACTATTTGCGACTTCTCTTTCGGGAGTTGTAATGCGCTTGCTGATTGCCTCGATGAAGCAAAGCGTGACCTAGACGTTGTAGGAAGCTGCAGACTAGCACCAGGGCGCTCCGAAAGACTCCAACCCGTTTTCTTCAGTAGTCAATATTTGTGATATGCCTGGCTCTCGCAAATGGTCTGTGGTACTTGTTTGAGGCATGTTGGCAAGCGTAGTGCTCGGAGTCGTTATTGTGGCGAAGTGGCAGTAGGAAGAAATCAATGGATCCTAGAAAAACGACTAAACAAAGAGCAGCATAAAGCCAAAGGGAATTATAGTGGGTCGCAATGAAATGCGTTCACAAATATAACCTCTCATGCGCACGGCAGTTGTTCGTAGTCGTGACGGGTCAATAGTTCGATTGCGTCATGGAAAAAGCTTGGAGAGCCACTATTGGTGCAACGAGGGTTTAGTGAGTTTCGTAAGTGTAGGTATGAGTGTGAATGAGGTCAAAAAGATATGGAAGAGAACGGCCGCGTAGCCGCAAAGTGAGAGGAGTGAAGAGCGAGAACGTGTCGCGTCGGTTTAGAAAACATCCAACCCCCCACGTACGGCTGCGCCTTTCTACCAACAGCGCAGAACCCAATCTACTAAAGAAAAATCAAGACTGTGCGAGCTACACTTCATAGCATGTCCCATCTTCCAACAAGAACTGCCTTCCTATTGGTAAGAGAGACACTGACACACATACCGCGCTCTTGCACACCTCGGAGGCAGTTCAGCACCAGCACTGGGAGGAAAGGCAGAGAAAGAGGCAGAGAAAGAGGCAGCATGGCGATAACGGAGCGAGAGGCGCCGAAACGACCGCGTCGATTTGCACCACTAGATCCCGCGAGAAGAAAGGGAGGAGATGAGAGACCGGCGTTGAAAGGGATTGTGTTTGATGTCGATGGGACGTTGTGTAAGTCCCTCGACCTGCATCACAGCCACGCATTCTTGGCCCACCTGTCATGTCGAGCCACTCTTCAACCACTACACAATGGTTTTGAACTATCCCAACCCGCTGACATTGAATCGAGGTCAACCTCAGAACTACATGTTCGCCGAGATGCGTTCCGCGCTTGGTATCACAAAGCCCACCGACATTCTCGACCACATCTACTCGCTACCCGACGCCGAGCAGGAAACGGCCCAAGAAAAAGTCCGGGAAATCGAACGCACAGCAATGACAAGACAGCAGCCGCAGGCCGGTCTCGTCGAGCTGATGGACTACCTCGACTCCCGTAACATCCCCAAGGGAATCTGTACGCGCAACTTCGATGCACCCGTCACCCACCTCTTGACCAAATTTCTGCCCTCGTCGAAGTTCGAACCAATCATCACCAGGGAGTTTAGGCCGCCGAAGCCTGATCCGGCGGGAATCTTGCATATTGCGAAGACGTGGATGCATGAAGATGGCGGCGAGGGGTTGATCATGGTGGGCGACTCGATAGATGATATGACTGCTGGGTTTAGAGCGGGCGCTGCTACGGTTTTGCTCGTTAACGATGTAAATAGACACTTGGCCGAGCATGAGCATACGGATCTGGTAGTGGAGCAGTTGGACCATTTGATTCTGATATTGGAGAACGGGTTTGAAGGAAGGGCTTGAAAAAGGAATGCACGCGCCGAAGCTGTTGGCCTACCGTCTCGACCTGCTCTCACTGGGCCTGGGAGAGGTCTGTCGCAGGGAGAAATAGAACTTCAATAATGCCGGCACCTTACCTTCGGGACCTTTGATGTCGAGTCATGTTCGGCTGACCCACGCGGATGCCTGACTCATCTCTTCTCGCGTCATCTGTACTTCCATCCCACCTTGCCCCCGCCATCCGACTCACACTCGTGACTCCACAATGCCATCCCCCAACTCCATTTCCCACCCATTTCGACCCTTCCCTCTGCCATTTCAGTTTCAATGCCATCCACCGCCCTGACGCGTGAAAACGTCATCGCCGCACATGAGCTAATAAAACCACACATCCACCACACGCCAGTGCTAACCAACACCACCCTTTCGACCCTCGCATCCACGCCTCAGACCCCCGAAGCGCTCGTAGGTACGCAATGGGAAGGCCAGATCCCGGCGCATCCGAAGATCAAGCTGTTCTTCAAATGCGAAAACTTGCAGCGCATTGGCGCGTTCAAAGTCCGGGGCGCTTTCCATGCGGTGAAGCGGTTGATGGAGCGGACGGAGGGCGGTTTGGAGGAGGTGAGGAAGAAGGGCGTGGTCACGCATAGCAGTGGTACGTGTGTGGATAGAGTCGAGTTGAGGATGCGGATGCGGATGCTGATGGTCATGTAAAGGCAACCACGCACAAGCTCTTGCCCTCGCAGCCCGCACCTTCTCTATCCCCGCACACATCGTCATGCCCGCCATCTCGACGCCCTCGAAGATCGCAGGCACGAAGGCCCAAAAGGCAATCGTGCACTTCAGCGGCTCCACCTCGCAGGAACGCGAAGCCGTCGTCGCGGACGTCATCGCGCAGACGGGCGCCACCCTGATCCCTCCCTATGACTACGTAGACGTGATCCTCGGCCAGGGAACCATGGCGCTGGAAACAACAGCGCAGGTGGAAGCGCTGCTGGGCGAGGATGGAGATTTGGGCGTGCACAAGCATGGGAGGGGGCTGGACGCGGTGATCACGCCGTGCGGTGGTGGAGGCATGTTGGCGGGGAATGCGGTTGCGTTGAACGGGACCGGTGTACGGGTCTTCGGTGCGGAACCCAGTTTCGACGGCGCCGACGATGCGCGACGCGGTGTGGAAACTGGATCGCGCATTACGACGGTGAAGACACTCACCATCGCCGACGGGCTACGCACACCACTCGGCGAGCACAACTGGAACATCATCTCCGATCCTTCCTACGTCGCTGGACTCTACTCGGTCACCGAGCAGAACATCAAGGATGCGATGCGTTTTGTGCTCGAGCGGATGAAGTGCTTCGTCGAACCGTCTGCTGTCGTCGGTCTGGCTACGATATTATACAACGAAGACTTTCGGAGGCGGGTGGAGAAGGAAGCTGGTAACGAGGGATGGAATATCGGCGTCGTGTTTAGCGGAGGCAACACGACGATTGAGGCGATTACGAACATCTTTGCGCCGACAGAGGAGAAGAAGGCCGAGAGGGAAGAGGGCGCGGTGGGAAGAGATGGGAAGAAAGTTGCGGAGAACGTGGCTGGATAATACAGATGCATGTACATGCCAAAGCTAATTTAATTCAGACATATATTATATCGGACATTGTACATTTACCAATTCAATTATCCGTGCCACCATCTACACCCTCATGCGTCCAATCGTCACATTCGTGCCACTCCCCGGCTGCGCAACATACGGCTGCGTTGTAAACGGCACCCTGCTCTCCAAGCTCTCAACCCTTCCCAGCAAGAACTCGAGCTGCCTGTACCCACTGCTGGGCTGGTACTGTGGCACCATGTGCCCGCTCAAGGTCTGCGCCACCCACGTAAGCTTCCTCTCGGTATGCGTGACGCCCATGATGCCCGACGCGCTCAGAGTCTCATAGCTGTACTCGTCATGGTACGGGACATAAAAATCGGCGCTGGGGCGCGACTGGAACCCTTGCACTCCGCCCCACGTCATGTTCTGGATGGCGAGCAAGCTGCCGTTGAGCAAGAGGATGAAATCCAGATCGCCGTGCACGATGAGCGTGCGATCGAGCGCGTCGATGAGTTTGGGAATGACTTCGTACGACGACTGCGGCGACGTATCCGTATCCAGGACGCCATCCGAGCACTCCTCCCATTCCTGCACCGGCGCATTGATCGCCTTCTGCACATCCGTGCGGTTGAAGTAGACGGTCTCGCCGGGGGGCAGGTACCCGAAAGATCCGGGGAAGCCCATCACGTCCCAGAGCAGCGGGCATGTGGTGGCGACTTGGTAGACGTCGAAGCAGGGGTTTACCAGCATCGTGGCGTCGATTATATCGGACCAGACGGCACAGCCGGGCGTGTGCGCCGATGTGTTCAGCGTGGGGAGCTTGGACGTCGGGGGGAAGGTCAGGTAGGTGTTGAAGTAGTCCGTGTAGCCGCACTTTTGGGCGCGGGCGTGCAGGTCGGCCGTGTACGAGGCGTTGAGGTTCAAGAGGTTGGAGTGGTGGTCCAGGAAGGGGACCGCGGGGACTGCAGAATACATCGTCAGCCTGTTTCCGGCATTCATTTTGGCGGGAGGGGAGAAAACAAAAGGGGGGAGTGGAATGAACTTACTATCCTCCAGAAGCGTATCGTCAGCAATCGACGGATCGTAGATGAGTATCCCCTTGACGTCGAAATACCCCTCCGTCTTGTTCTTCTCGTCCAACATGGCCTCGGCGATGTACGGCACATATCTACCCGCGTAGCTCTCACCCGTAACATACACCTTCCTCCCCTTCAGCCCAAACGTGTCAACGAAGTTCTTCCAGAAGCCTAGGAATTGCGCCGCGGTTTCTTCCTGGCTGGTGGCCGTGGGGATTCCCTGAGAGAAGCCGGTGCCGACGGGTTGTTCCACCCAGACCATGTTGGTCAGATTCGCCCAGTTCCACGGGTTGTACACTGGACGCGGCGTGCCGTATTGCCAGCTGATTGGGCCGTTTTCCTGGAGGAATCCCTCGAGGGAGGAGCAGCCTGGGCCCTGGGGTGGAGGTTAGTGTGGGAAGTAGGTGGTGTGGGGGAGGTTTGAGAGGAGATGGGATGGGATGGGCGGTGGGAAGGAGGAAAAAGACACGCACGCCGTTCAACCAGATGGTGATTTCATCCCCGGCATCCTCGTTCTCGCTCGGGAAGAACCAGAAGTAGAGCTGGGCGGTCTCGTTGGCTTTGTCGCTGATGGGCATCAACCCGGCATAGCTCTCGCCGATGTCGAAATTGACCTCTGGGATCGCGCCGGCCGTGCCGTTGACGACGTATTCTTTTCACCACACGTCAGCAGGTGGACTCACGCCGAATATCTCCGTCCATCGAGGTAGGGTTGGCAGGAGGGGAGAGGGGAGACATACTGGCAGTCGCATTCGTCTGCGGAATTATCGTCTTAGCGGCACGCTTGACCTGCGTCTTGGGTTGGGCAGGGAACCCGTATCGCGGACGAGGAAGCTCGATGCCTTTGCGCGCGAGCGTGTGTTCGCGGGAACTGAGCGCCAGGGACGTGGTCGCGAGACCACCTACGGCGAGGAAAGAAAGCAACTGCATCTTGGCGATTCACGGAGGCTCTTTTCTTGTTCCTTTCCCTTGACTCGAGGCTTCAATTGAACAGCGCGCTCTCGAAATCCTTTCGTGCAATCGACGGCAGGGGACGAGGACGAGGGCGAAGGCGAGGGCGGGAAAGCAAGAAGCAAGCTCGACGTCACGGACGACATGGCTATTTATTTATTCCACCTGTACCTTTTTTTTTACCCTGTGCCTGGGTGGCGTTTGCCGCTAGCTGTCTACTGCATGGACGTACATAGTAGTACATGAACTACCTAGGTGACGATTGACATGCTGCCGGGGTACAGATATTTCATGTAGATAATGCGTAGTCTCTGCAATACAATACCAAGGAACTTGCCTATCAACACCGCCCGTTTCTCCCCTCCCCCCCCTTACACTTTTCCGTCCACACCTTCCTCGTCCACACAAGCTCTCCTTCGCGCGCTCCGAAGACCTGGCACGCACTCCTTGGTGAAATGAAGCTTCAGACGAGCTTCCGCATTCGAGATAAGCTGCTCTAGTGGTGCCGAGGTTGCTTGGATGGCGAGGCTTGTCCAGAGATAAGCATGGGTGGGTGTGATGGCGCAGCGTTATGGGCAGCTAGGCTGTATGGGGAAGGTGGTGCTGATTGGTCAATTGACAATATTTTCCTTACATGTGATGATGATGCGATGACGTGACGGTTGGTTGTTTGGGAGAGAGAGTATTTGGACAGAAAGGAGTGGGTAGATCGAGAGTAGGCGGGATGATGCGCTGCTGGGTGGTAGGATGGGAGAGAAGGCGTTGAGATGGAGACGGATGTGAGCGGTAGATGACGGCGCTAGGTTAGCAGCAACGGGCTTTCGATAATTTCTCTCGGACGACTGATCAGAAACGCTTTGGTCGCAAATGTCACCATTGGAATGAAATATGCTCATTTCTACATCCTATCATTCAATCTAGTACACGCTATAATATCGACACCTTCCTCATTTAGTACGAGCCGCTCAATCCCCTCCGGCCGCCATACGTCCCACGCTCGGAGATCTGCAACAGCTTCCCAAAGTCAGGAGTCCCAAGCCCAGTCACCGGATCCCAACCCTCGGTCGCATTCCAGCTCGCGTACGGCACGAACGGCGCTGGCAGTCCAGAGTAGATGCTGTGTCCCGTGCATCCAGTGCTGCCTCCTCCGGTGATATCGTTCAAGCCATTGACGCCCTGGCTATACAGCCACGGGTTCAAGAAGCCCAATGCTGGCTTGCCGGCTGACAGACGAGCGTTGTTGAGCAGACCGACGACCGTGGCGATGACAGGCGCAGAAGCCGATGTACCGCCTACACTAATCTGGCGGCCCTTGTCGATGACGACGAAAGCACGACCTTGGGCGGAGATGTCGGGGATGCCGCGGCCCTTGGGGTTGTAGAGCCCTTCCCATTGGGATCCGAGTTTGGTCAGGTACGAGGAGACGGCTGACTCCTGGTAGGCGGGGCGCGCGTAGAGGTCTGAGAAACCGCCCGAGGAGAAGGAAACGGCGATTTCGGGGTTGACGTTGCGCGTTCCACCCACAGAAGTGACATAGGGGCACGAAGCTGGGAATGTAGGCAGGAAGCGTGTGGTGTTCTTGCCGTCGTTGGTCTGGCATGCACTGCCCACACCCGTATCACCGGAGGAGAAGATGACGCTGACGCCGCGGGTGCCGAGCTGGCCGATCATGTCGCACACCTTCTTCTGGTACTCGACGGGGATGGATTGTTCGTCTTCGCCATAAGACGTGGTGATGACTTGCGGGAGCTCGGTGTCGGCAAGCCCGACGACATAGGTGAAGAAGTCGAGATAGGGCTCGTTGGAGTTGCCTTCCTGGGTAGGCTGGTCGAGATCGGGCACAAGAAGGCCTCGGTTGGGTGTGCTGTAGAAGTTCACGCCGACGGCAGGAGCGACGAGGCCGAGCGTGTATTGAATGTCCAGATTGGCTTCTACGCTGTCGTCGGTGGCATTTTGGTCGAAGATTCCGCCTGTTTCATATCAGCCGCTGTACCTGCACAAAGCGTAGAGAGAGAGACTCACCGTTGACAGAGGTGGTTTGGAAGGTCGATCCGACGGCCCACGGCGCTGCCAAGGTCGCAAACTGATCAAAATCCTTGAATCTGGCATACTGCTCTAGGTAACCAGTGACTCCAATCGTGACATTCGCCTTGCCCGGAGTGTAGTCAGCAAAGTTGTACAATTCCTTGATGCACGTCGGCGTGATGGTAGTGTTGCATGTAGCATTCACAAAGGCAGCGCTGTTGATGTCGGGAATCTCCTCCTGGTCATGGATGTTGCTGAACTGGGGACGGATCTGGCCGAACCGCGTTGTCGGCTGGATCATGTCGATGTGGTCATGCACATCCTTGGGAACAGAGTAGTGAAGAGCCCGAATCTTTTGGATGTCCTTGCGCACAAGCGATTGGTATGTCTTGAAGGTCGTGTTGAGCATGCTTTCGACCTTGGAGATGGGTGCCGCGAAGTTGATCCATTCGCCGTCATTGACAATGTCGCTGGTAGGGACGCCGAAGTCGCTGAGCCAGTTAAGGACAGCATCCGACGACTCGGCGCGTGGCTTGATGAGGTCCTTGAGCTCCTCACGCTTCAGGTGCTGGCCGTAGCGCGGATGGCTGGGTGTGGAGATCTCCAAAAGGGTCTGCTCGAAGAGGTCGTGGTTGGGCTGTGGATGATTAGCCGGTGTACGTTGATATGATGTGCGGAATGCAGGCTGGGAGATCCGCCATCTGGAGTTTACCCACAGAATGAACCGCAATGCGCAATTGCAGCTTCTGGTTCGGAGAGGGCGCTCCCACATCCTTCCAGCCCTGCGGCACGCGCCCCAAATTCTCCACCTCTTCGGTCTCTATCAAGTACGTTGACCTGGCATTGACGCCAGCAAAGGCCAACAGGCCCGCGAGCAGAGCGTACTTCATGGTCTCGACGTGTCAATAGACCGCAAAAGCAAGCGAAGACGAAGATAAAAATGCGCAATGAAGGAGTGCAAAGGTGTCACCTCTCAGTCCCAACGTTGAGCGAGGGGTGCAAGGAAAGGGAACCATCCCAAGGGGGGCGGTGACGATAATATATACACATTACCCCGTGCTGCACCTGCACGATAAACAAGTACGCTTTCCGTTTTAAGATCGACATCGTCCGTTGGCACTAATCGATCCCAGATAAAGGTAAATGCATGACGCCGGCGGAGAGATCAACAATCACTGACGGGGGTCTGCGCATAAGCTTGTGTTGTGCCGTCTGCAGGTCCGCCTTGGTCTCCTTGCGCGACTTGGCAAGGATGTCCAGCTGCGCTGCCGATTGGCCGTGTATCAATTCATGTAGATGAGGCGATGCCACCCTACCATCCCTGAGGGCAGCTGAAGGAGATTTGGTTGTGGAGGTGTGGGTGGTTGCGACTTTTGCTAAATTGGCCGAGTTGGATTGTGTCATCGCGCTATTCCATGCAGGTGATTATTCCAGCGCGCGAACCTTCCAGTAAGAACCAAAGTTTCGAAGCTCTCATCTCCGCCGTGATAAACGGCTGCTTCAAGGATAACGTTGCGGGGAAGAATAGATATCACGTGTAACGTCTTTTGTTTTGAGGATACTCACCGAATTACTCGCCTGCATTCTTGTGATTCACCCAAATTGTGCCGAGCAACACCGCCATCGTTCTCGGGCGAGTCAAGCGCGTATTCGCCCCAGTTTGAGGCTATACATCGCCGCATATATCACGATAGCCATGTCGGTGGTGGATGATCGTAACTTGCCCGCCATTGATGCCGATGCAGCGGTACTTGTGCAGCGACACCCGAATATTAGTATGTATTGCAACATCGCCAGCCAAAACCCTCGACTTTCACTCTTTAGTCGATTTCGTTACTCGCTCCAGCTATCGTAGTACCGTCCATCGCACCTGTAGCACCTCACGTCTTGCCCAACAGTACCCGAAGATGCGTTATCTGGCTACACGTACGACAGCACGCCTGACTTAGATCAGGTTACACCATCTCATGCTTTTTGTCTTACTCCCTTACACCTCGTAAAAATATCACATTCAAGCACCGCAGCCCTGAGGCTGTAGTGTTTGAGATCTTCAGCAGCCTCCTGTTCCTCGTCTCTCGGTCCTGTCTTGCGCGTGGTGACGTAGTGTGTCTGACTATCATCGGAAAGGGCTCGGGACGCCGTGTTTCATGCGAGAGCTTGCGCCTCGGGCGTCATCATTTTAGGAGCGCAGAGTGCATGCTGGTGACTGTGGATAGCCCTCGTGGGAAGCGCTGGAGCCGTGGTGAGGAGCACTGTCAACAGGTCATCGCACACGCGATTTGTACGGTTCGGAAACACCAAACTGAATTGCGTAAGCCGACGGTGGAAGATGGTAAATCGACTGTGGGGAGAAATTTGGTCAAAGTCACGTGTTACCACGTGATCTGGAACTGTTCTTCTGTAATCTCCAGTAGTTGCTGCTCGATCGAGGAATCACTATCTCATGTACTCAAATTTTTGTTTCAACATTGAGGAAGCTGTGCAAGTGTTGGTGTAAATGAGTGCTCAACCGCAATTGAAGCTGAGGTTTGCCCCACTTTCTGCCCGAGATTTAGACATCAACACCAACCCTCTCATCAAAATGCTGTCGCAATACATATCACAATTAAAGCATCGTCCCCAACACCAAAAACTAGTTGGATTCGAGTGTCTTGATCGTAATAAGACTATGCAAGGCTCCAAATGTGTTGGATGATAAACCAGCTACTGGAGAGAAAGTTTCGCTTTTCGCCTTCACCTTCACTAACCCCATCACCATGAGTGAAGCGCAATACAAGCTCTCTCACATTCATCTCTCACTGACATGAATAGCTCCACTCTTGCCAACCTTCTAGTATAATTATCTCCCCTTTGCCCCCCCCCCCTCCCCTCCACTCTCCTTGTAACTTCCCATTTCGGTCCTCTAGCTGAGCCTTCAACAAGATGCTGCTTCTCGACTTCCCGCCGGATATTTTCCAAATGATCGTCCACGAGCTCGCTGCTGAAGTTGGGGCATTTGATGCTTGGAAATTTCGCGGCGTCTGCAGTAAGCCTGCAAACAGCCTCCTCAGACTACTGCTAATTATTCCCAGAGGCCTTTGACGTTCAAATCACCTACAATGTCCTTGATATGCACCCCAGATCTCTCCTTTACGGTCCAAGCTCTGACAAGTATACCCGTATGCGAAAAAATCTTATATCCACCCTGTTGCTCCGCCGGGTCCAGAACCCAATGAATGCCGATACCCGACTCCTCAACAAGATTGACGCCCTGTCACAATATGCAGTACGGCAACTAGGCCTCAAGGATCCCAACTCTCAACAGAAGATCGCCAAATTCCTCTGCAAGGGAATTTCTGCGCACTTGAGCCCCGATGCTGTGGTAAAGCTGCTTTGGTGCATGAGCACTGACAAGAATTTGCAAACCTACCGCTCCAGCACAGCAGATGAGATGCTTACTTCCATATATCAAGATCTAGAAGAGAAGGAAAGCGTGCAAGAATGCATCGCAGCCGCGATTGCTGCTGATGCTCATGATCAAGTCCGCAGATTGATCGCCACTCTTACAATTTCGGACTTCTCGGCGGCTTCCCCTCTATTTGGCGGTCCGTTGCAGTTAGCAATCTCCCTTGGAAACCACGACATGGTGAAAACTTTACTTTGCTCCCTCTTCTCGTCATCTGTTCTCGGGTTGTTTATCAATGACGCCGTGTATGCGGCAATTATGGCGCGGGAAAACACAATTCTGCACACCTTAGTCGACTTTATCAATGATGGCAAGGTTTTACCACCTAAACGAGCAAATTTCGAGAAATGGCTCCTCGCAGCAATCCGTACACGCCTCGTCAATGTAGTCAAAGCCGTTCTAAGCGTTAAGATCAGAAGCCGAGCCAAAGTCTCACGTAATGCCTTCGTCACTGCGTGCAACCAAGGTGTTCCTAAGGTTGTCACGCTCTTGTTTGGGAAAAACAAACTCCAGCCGAACGAGCTTTGGTCAGATCTAACGCCTTTGATCGCCGCTACTAGGACCGGCCATCTCCGCGTAATAGAAGCTGTGCTCGATGCAGGCGTCGACATTGACGAAAGACTTCCGGTGTGGCCAAACACTGCCCTCCAACAAGCTACCACGATACGGAAAGCTCCATCTTCAGTAACACGTGAAGCAGCAGTCAGGCTGCTTCTTTCTCGTAATGCCCGTCTCCCTGACGTGGAGAGTTGGCCGAATACTCGAGGACTTTTCAACATCTTTCGCGAGACGCACATTTCGCGCGGAGAGAAAGAGGTCCTGACATTCGATGAGTGTCGCAAATTGAAGAGGAGGAAAAATGAGAAGGCGATGATGAGACTGCTGAACCACGGCCACTCCTAGTCATATCGCTAAGCGATGGATGGGTAGGGGGGAACAAAGATGTCTATCTCGGTGTGCTCAGTTCTTTCAATACCTCCTCGTTCATTACGGCTTTAGCAAGCACGCATAACACATGTATGCGTAAAAGGCTAGAGCATATTTTCAACTGCCTTTGAGCTGGGTGGCAATTATCCACAAGTTTCTGGTCTAGTACTGATTTCTCGCGTCAGTGACCATTACCCAGCCTTTTCGTTCGCTATCAGCATTGGCGAACGCTTCTTCAGCACTAAATGCATCTTTCCCTTCTTTTCCTAGCACAGTGGTCAGATGTCTCTCATGGCTGGATTTACGGCTCTGTTAGGATTCATTTCCTTTGGCGCATTGGTGTATCGAAGTTTCAACCCTTCCCACCTAGGCCCAAAAGCTTTTCAGATCTAGTATAGTTATTTCCTGCCCTAGCCAAAATCTAAAAACATCATGTGAGACAAGAGTGAGAGCAAGAAACCTGCATTCAGGTGATCCATGTGGTGGAACACTGCTCTGTGTGAGCGGGTGATCAGATGAAGCTTATATACAAAGGAAAGGAGCGGAACAATGTAGTTCCGATTCTCAGGCGTAGCCAGAATCTCACGGTGCCGTCAGGTCAGGTGAGTGGCCATGACCTACGCGATACGTCGTTTGCATTCGTTTGCCTCTTTCCATTGATGAACAGTCAAACCCTATGCACCACGTCAAATCCTGATACAAACGTGCTACTTCAAATTACGAGTCCACTTCACCTCGCGCGCCAAGCTTGATACGTTCCAATCTCACTTCACTTACACGCGCTAATCTTTTCTCTCACCTTTACTTCATCGCCGGAGCTAGACTATATATCCGCCTTCCGGACCGTTACCTCTTAATCTCTTTCTAAAACCCTTTGCCTCGCCTCTATCCAATGTACACCTCGGTTTTGGGGTAAAGATCCATATCTTAGACCCACGTCCCTTACTGACAAGAACAAGGGGCTTCGGATTCTTTGAAAGTGTTCAATTTTCCTCTACTTGATACCAAATCGCGACCCGAGCAACCAGAGGAGTGGTTACTACACAAATATGATGCTGTTAGATTTTCCGCCAGAGATCTTCCAGCAGATCACCCATGAGCTCGTCTCCGGTATCGGCATACGGAGTGCATGGAAATTGCGCAGCGTCTGCCGTAAGTACGCCAGGTATCCAGTTGTAGGCTTAATTGTTGACCATATACGATTATAGGAGCATTCGCTGCCGAAATTCGTCATGATATCTTTGCCGTCCAGCCAAAGGAGATCGTGCTCAGTCCATTAGCGTTAGGCTTTGTGAAGCACGACCTCGGCACATATCTCTTCAATCAGATTAAGGTGCCTCGGAACGCTCAGAGCACAGTCATCGTCAAGTTCAGACTTATGTCCCAGTTCCTGGTTGAAGAGTTGGGTTTGCAGAGTCGGAGACAACGGGATGAGTGTGCTCTCAAGATGTGCGAGGGCATTAAAAACATGCTGACCGTCGAAACCATGAACAAATACCTGTGTCATCGTTACCTGTATCATCGTTCCCGGAAACCTCAACCTACACTTGCAGAACCTCTCACATTGAACGACAAGATTTCAGCTGCGATAGCGATCGGAGATGCCGATATGGTCCATCGTCTTCTTCAACAGCCACTTGGGGATGAAGAACATCCAATATTTGGCAAAGCTCTTCTTGCTGCAATCAGGTTGGGAACGGAGGGGGTCGTACGTGTTATAATCGACCATATGAAATACCTGGAAGCAAAGCATGGAGGCAGTTTTCATGCTCCGAATCTGTATGACGGGGAGTTTTTTTCGCCCGTTATCTACACTCTCACCAACGACAGCCTATATTACGAACTAGAGGAGTTCCTTTGTCCAGTGCCTTCCAGCGAATGGTACTATCATCGTCTTGTTCACTGGGCAATCGATTACAATAGCGCTACAGCCGTCAAACGCCTACTCCAGCGTCCGATATGTTCTGTTGATGTCCGTGTCAGCGGCTCAAACATGATACGTGCAAGCAAATCCGGCAATCCAGAACTCATCGCCACGATCTTTGGCCCAGATGGGATCAGCGCCAACACGGTTTACGCGCAGACTTGCCCTTTGCAAGTAGCGCTGAGGAACAGGAGCGTCAATGGAGTTCGGGCCATCTTAGATGCTGGGGCGCATATCAACAACCCATCTCTCTTTCAGTCGTGGGGGGGAAAGTTGCAGGATTTATCTCCATTCGAATACGTCCTCAAGCGCTGCGCAAATGAAGATATGGTCGCGTTGTTCTTGAAGCGTAATGCTTGGATCCCACATGCGAGTCAGTGGCCGCTGAAGCAAAACATATACGACATGCTGCGCGATGCATCGCTCAAGCAAGGATGCAAAGGTATTCCGACCTTCAAGGAAGCAGTGGAGGCGAGAAAGACGGCAGCAGCGGAGGCGAGGAGGACAGCAGCAGCGGAGGCGAAGAAACGCAAAGAGGCCAACCCCAAGAACACCAATGACTATCCACACATGTTTCGAAGGTCTGAATACTCAAGACGACCGTTTTCATCTTCCGCGGATTGATAGTTTCGGTTCGCACGAGTCTGGATACCAGGACCCTAATCACTTGCTTTTCTTCTCTCCTAGGTAAATATTTCCCGTTTTCCTTTTGGGAACTCCCGTGCGCTGGTTTAATTTCAGGAGCTCATCGAGGTCAGCGGCACTTCATACTGCAGGAAAAAAGCTCTTCCTTTCATTGATACTTTCTATCCCCGTTTCACCCAGTACCCCCTTCCCAACACTTTTAGTTACATTTCGAACAATACAATCAATCTTCGTGGTATAGAAGATTTCTGGTACATGTCGTGAGTAATTATTCGGATATGTGGTATATTCTATTCCCTCATAGAGACAGGAGCCTTCGTCGCCAAGATCATGCACAATATCTTCACTAATCATCCTCAAGAAGATAGATGACAAAACTCAACAGATTTCCCAAATTTTGTACCTGAGTACCGACGAGAGCGTGAGCGGTGCGTGGTACACGTGACAAGAAGCACCCCGAGCCTAATCCATACTAACAGAACTGTGATAGATAATAGAATTGAAAGAGCTACTTGACCTAATATCGGAGATGTTTTCTATGATCATCGATAAGCTTGTCATAGAAACTGACGTGGCTGAAGCTTGGAAGCTGCGGGAAGTATCTCCTAAGTTCACCATTCGCAGTTCCCCTTTGGATATCATTCTCTTGTATTATTATCAAGAGATACGTCTCTAATTGAAGGCTTGTAAGCTATGCTAATTCTCTGTCCTCCAAGTCTCTTTAACAGCGAGATCGAAGAAAGCATCTTCGCAAAGCGGTCAGACTCCATTTTCATTGAATCTTCAGAGACAGCTGTATCCAATAGGTTATGGCTCTACATCTATTACAGCACGGAATCTCCCAAGAACTGCGACTTAGCTATTCTGAATGAGATCAATGAGATGACGGCGTACCGAACTAAAGAGATTGATCTCCAAGGCAAGGAAAAGGACGGTTGCTTAGAGCTACTCTATCGGGCAGCCATAGTTCACATAATCCCACAACTGTCCTCAACTTCTAATGGTGGCGCGGCAGCGACAATATCTTAGAAAGGCTAACTCCGAAGGCGAAGCTCAGCGATGCGGCAGCCATCGAAGCGTTGGGTCTCGTTGAGCGGTTCATGAAACTATTTAGCTATAACCGGGAACTACTTTTCTCCCGCAATGTTTTTTATAGCACTGCATTCACCGGCCAGCACGAGTTCATCACCGTCATCGCTGATGAAATCCTCGCACCGCCTCCTTCTTGCCTCTCTATTCCCATCGCCCACGACTGCTCTATCAGAAGATTCGATAACCACTCTCGAAACTCATAGTTCAAAAGCGCGACTGAGTACGCAATGAGAAACATACTGTCCGCGCGCTTCAGCATCTGAAATACAGGTATTTCTCGACGATGTCAGCGAGATAATTTTGTAAATTGCTCTCGTGTGCAATTCACACCAATCACCTCTACATTGTCGAGCATATTATGAACTTATCACTACCGTTGAGCACTTTTGGCAAGGTCGACATGAAGTCGTTCCGCCAGGCATACGTTTCAGAGGATCGAAGCATTGTTGAGGCGCTCCTATCCAAGAACAACGGCGGCATCGAGAACTATGCACGGCTCGCATAGAAACCCCTACCCTGCGCCATCCGCTTAGGTACCTTAGAGATGGTGCAGACTGTTCTGGATGCCGGCGCTGATATAGATCTGTGAAGGATCCAGCCCCGGCAAAATGTGAACACATGATACCCAGTCTGAATATCATAGATATAGTATGTAGCCGTGACACCTATGGTATTTGCCCAAACATTCCGCTCAAACCCCGGAATTCAAAACAACTCCACACAAGTCCTTCCAGTGGTCCTGGACGCTGATGCGGCGGTCAATCGTAGACTACATGATAGATGGGCACCGCTCGAGGTGGCTCTGTGGTGTGGGAGATCAAAAGTCATGCAGTTCTGGCTTGATCGGGGTGCAAGATCGAACAGTATGTTGGGCTAGAAATCCCATGGCCGAAAGCGACGCAGGCTGGCTTAGGTGATGTGGTCCCATGGGAACAGTGAAATGTTGTATGGGTGCAAGTCATATCCACGATGAGCGAATTCTGTTGATGTGTCGGACACTTTCCTCCTGGGCGAGACCCAACCGTGTCAAATTTACCATGTCGGTGTTATTTGGGGTCGACAGCTCGATATTCATATCGATAGTCGATACCTGGATGCACAATACAAACCATCTCATCAAATCATGTCATCAAATTATGCTGAAGGAAGTAGTGGTGGAAGATGGCAAGAAGTCGAAAGAAGCGCAACCCCTGTTTCCATCACACTAATCCCGTCATGGTCTAACGCCCTTCCACTTTGGGCTGTTTCGATGTTCAACGTTTCACATCGAACATCCTCACTCCACCTCATCCTGTCAGTCTCCACCCGCTGTCGCATCTGACCCTCGACCCATTTTACCTGGTTATTTCGAAATCTTACTTTCGACAGCCGTTGGAGCCGCCCCTGTTTCTATCCAGAGTTCTGGCTCCCGTCAAGCCACATGTAGTGGCGTTAATAATGACGCCTCCACTGTCCACCCGCGGGTCGTCGCACCATACTCTCCGCAATCTATCTGCACCAGGGTTTTCAGTTTCCACCAACCAAACGGAATGGGTGTTTTGGGGTGCAAATCGAGAAACAATGCAACACTCAATATGCTCAACTCGCCTCTCCAGATTATCACTTCGAAAAGTATCGCCTTTTCGGAGCTTTCAGTTTGGAAAAATTGAGCGACATCGACAAGCTGTTCTTATTTTCTAACCCACATGAATCTGACAACTGGCGCGTTCAACTGCTGTCATCATAACTCCGAATCTCGATGGATACGAGCCGCTCGCAGTGGAGCGTCTCATTTCGCACCCATCCCTTCATTATCAAAAATAATAAGCCCCACCAAGAAAGGACAAGCTTTCTTGGACTACACCCGATATTGAGTTGAAGGCTTGTCTAGACTTCCGTCCTATCCGCCCAGTCCAGTGCAATCGTCCAAGCTATAAGTAGCTCGTGTTAAGCTTTCTAGAAAAACCACAGCGAAACGTTGCATCCATTCTTTCCTCTCCACACTCGTTCACCTTCACTTCTACCTTCCGTAAAGATGGTTTCTGCCCCTCTTTCTGCTCTGCTCTTGGGCGCTGGCGCTCTTGTAGCTGCCGCCCCGGCCCAGCTCTCTGATCGTGCCAGCTGCACGTTCACCGATGCTGCTGCTGCGATCAAGTCGAAGACTTCTTGCGCTACCATTGTGTTGAGCAACATTGCTGTTCCAGCCGGTACCACGCTCGACATGACCAAGCTCAACGACGGCACCACCGTCATCTTTGAGGGAACCACGAGCTTCGGTTACAAGGAGTGGGAGGGTCCTCTCATCTCCGTCTCCGGTACCAAGATCACGGTCAAGGGCGCTTCCGGCAACCTGATCGATGGAAACGGTGCCAAGTGGTGGGATGGTAAGGGTAGCAACGGCGGCAAGACCAAGCCTAAGGTATGCCTTCTTCACACTGCATCGGAAGCCAAAGTGTCTAACCATGACAGTTCTTCTACGCCCACTCCCTCAAGCAGTCCAGCATCAGTGGCTTGAATGTGAAGAACACCCCGGTCCAGGGTTTCTCCATCAACTCTGCCACCGACCTCGTCCTCGACAAAATCACCATCGACAACTCCGCGGGTGACAGTGCAACTGGCGGCCACAACACCGACGCCTTCGATGTCGGATCCTCCACCGGCATCACCATCTCCAACGCCAACGTCAAGAACCAGGACGACTGCCTCGCCATCAACTCCGGATCCAACATCCACTTCATCGGCGGTACTTGCTCCGGTGGCCACGGTCTCTCCATCGGTTCTGTCGGTGGCCGTTCCAACAACGTTGTCGATGGCGTCGTCATCGAGTCATCCACCATCTCCAACTCGGATAACGGTGTCCGCATCAAGACCGTGTACGGTGCTACGGGCGCGGTTAAGAACGTCACGTACAAGGACATCACGCTCTCCGGCATCACCAAGTACGGCATCGTCATCGAGCAGGATTACCAGAACGGAAGCCCCACCGGTACCGCTACCACCGGCGTGCCTATCACAGGCCTCACCGTTAGCGGTGTCAAGGGTACCGTTACGTCGTCCGGTACGGATGTTTACATTCTCTGCGGCAAAGGATCTTGCTCCAACTGGACCTGGTCCGAGAGTGTTTCCGGTGGGAAGAAGAGCAGCAAGTGCACCAACGTTCCCAGCGGCGCTTCTTGCTAGATGTGCTGAGCTTGTCGCTTGCTGCCGAGGGGCCGGACGGAGGCAAGATGGCCGAGTATGGAAGTTTTTTTCATGCGCGCATGGCATTACCAGCCTCCTTTTCCTGTAAATATTTCCAATTCAATTTCCCATCTTCTGCGCATTGTGGGAGCCACAACTTGATCTCTTTACTCACCACGCGGAAACACCACTTGATCACTAGTACAAGAAACACCACGACGCTGTCAAATCTGGAAGAATTGTCCGCGACTTGTTTCATTCTATGATAGGCGCTTCTGTACCCAATCTCCATCTTCCCTCTTCTTGCCATCCCCGCACATACCCCTCCCTTCCCAATAGATGATATTAGACCTTACCTTCGTACTTGCCAAAACAAGCAGTTTCATCAAAGCAGAGCAGAGAGCATTTGGGCGTATGAGCACAACGACAGAAGAAAAACACAAGCATGCCTCATCTCCCTAGAATAGTAAAGCCATCCGCTTTTTCCTTTCGAGGTCTCGATACAGACGGCGGCGATTCGTATTCGCGATACTTGCGAGAAGCGCCTAGGGTACGGTGGGAACGGGTCGACGACTCACTGTAGCCCCGATTTTCACGCTGTAAAGACTTTGGGCTGCTTGGTGGTCTGTCTCGTTGTTCCTCCGTATTCGGCATTGTTTTCACCCGACAGTTTGTGAAGACTTGAACATCTTGTCCCGTGTGTGATATGTCTCGAGATGTATGACGATGGGTTGAGTACAGTGGATCCCCCTGTATCACATAGCAGGAGACGCACTTGCAAGCATCCATCCGACAGGAAAGAGCCACCAACAACCCCTCACACCGACCCACGACATCACACCTCGACACGTCTCAGATGCATGCACGACAGTCACCATCTCCTTGCACCGCCGCACATCTCGCGTCGCCGTGAAAGGCATGATATGATGGTCAGTCACATGACTTGAATCAATCTTTTGAAATCTACCGATGAGCCTCTCCGGCTCGCTGGCTGCTCTGCAAGAAGCCGCCTCAAACACCCATCATCCTCTGGTACGTACCCAGCACCTAGCTAGCACGGGTCCCGACAACGCCACACATGTCCACCGACGTCTATGATACAGCCAAACATCAGGAACCACCGCGCTTTTTTCTCCTCCCTCTTTTGTAGGATTGCTAAACGGCGGCGCGCGCAGGGAACCGACAGCAGCTCAAAGGAAGACGAGCGAGCCGGTGATGAGTCAGGAAAAAGAAAAGAGAACAGGTAATGCGTTGCGGAGCGATGCAAGTCCCAAAACGCACCCAGCAAGGACGGCCAACCAAGGTAAAAACGCCAAAGTAATGCAACAAATCCCATCCACCCATTCATTGGGCAACAAGGTAAAAAAAGAAAATCCAGATCCGGGTATCGTGTATGCCACCAGTTTCGCACCCCACCCCCATCAGAACCCTTCATCCTTCTGATTCTTTCCCTCCGCCTTCCTCAGCTCCTCCTTCTCCTCCTTTGTCAGCTCGACCAGCTCTGCCCCATCCAACCTGAACCCCTTCGCATCCACAATATGGTTCGGCGCCGTCTGATGGTACAGCCGGTGCAGGCGGGGCAAAAAGTACTGCATGACCTGATCACCCAACGCCTTGGAAACGAGGCCTTTGTCGATCCAATAGTGGCGCACGAAGGTGCCCTTGCATCCGCCGCGGTTTATGGCTTCGGGCGCGCCGTTGGCCTCGACGCAGGGCAGGACCTTGATGTCCTCTGGGCGGTCGTAGTCGTAGCGGATGTAGTTCCCAAACGCGGCTTGCTCGTGGAACATTTCGATCTTCCAGCGCGAGCAGCCCTTGTATTTCTTGTCCGAGGGGCATTCCGCCCAGTCGCGGTACATGGCTTGTGTGCGTTTGCCGGCTTGGGCGATGATGAAGCCGGTGTTGAGATAGCGGTTGCCTCGGCCGTCGTAGTTTTGCGGCTCGTCCGGGTCGATGGCCATCATCACCATGGTCTCCTTTGTCATGTTCCAGTAGTTCATCAGCCATTCGATGGGCAGGTGTGGATAGTGGAATACGACGTCCGAGTCCATGAAAACGATGTAGTCGTGCGTTTTCAGCGCTTCCTTCATCAGCGGCACCTTGACCCATGTTCCCCAGCGATCCTCGTAGTCGGGGGCGCGGATGAATTTGTAATCGTAGCCGTGGATCAGGGCGTATGTGTAGTGGGAGAGCATGCCGGCGGACAAGGGCCGCATGCCTTTCCACTTCAGATCGTTGTTCATGAGCTGTCCGGAGCCGTTGAGCGGGCGGCTGTCGATATCGAGGACGAGGACGCGCTTGCCCAGGGGCGTGCGGAAGCGCGGGGGGCCGCCGAGGCGGTACACGTCGCCGTCCTCGTCGGTGAAGTTGGCGGCGTCGACGGGGTGGAGGATGGGTTCGTACAGGGCTTTTATGACCGTGGTCATTGTATCGTCGGCTGGCAGGGTGACGTTGGATGAGGAGGCGGCGAAGGGTGATCTGTATGAGGTGACGCGGTGAGCTGGCGATGCATGGCACGGGGACGGTGACAGGTGGAACCCCGATGGCTGGAAGACGTGAGGCAATGGGAGCTTTCGTGACGACTTACGCTGCGCCATTCAATCGACCCCCCGCGGAACCCGCACTGCCGCCAGCCAAACGTCCTCCGCTCGCCCAGAACATGAACAGCAGCGCAATCGGCACGCTCGCGAATAGAATTGCGCGCCGCCATCGCCCGGCCGACATGTTGGGGCCTACCATCTTCGCCCGTCTTCTTCGTCTTCTTCTTCTTCTTCGGCTTCTTTTCCCTCTCTATCTCCCTTCTCTCACCTTTCACCCTTCCGTTCTTGTCCCCCACTGCGCGTCCTCACGAAAGACCAAACAACCAAAAGACGAAAAGAGGAGAAAACGAGAGGACGAAAGGACCAAAAGAATGACGGGAGCCACGGCTTCCACGGCTCGGGGCTAGCGAAGGTAGGCGGAGGAGCGTGTAGGTAGGCCAACGTAGGGCAGGACAGGGCAGGGAGGTCAGACAGACGTCCTGAGGGATGATGTTGCGCGGAGAGGGCAAAAGCTCGCTTTACGTGGCCTAGACTGGCGCCCAGCTTTCCTTACTCGTCTCGTCGATCAGGCATGCAGGAACAATAACGGTAAAGTGCCCGTCGATCCACAAATGAACAGCAAGGGCAGCCGGAGGAAGATCAGGAGCGAAGGTCAGCGTAGCGCGGCACGGTATAGTAAGGCAAGGCAAAGCAGTATAGGTATAAAGGCGAAAGGAGAACGAACGGTGGCGAGGGCGCAGCTGCAACACAGCCGTTCTCATCAAACGCTTTTGACACCCCTGCCGTCAGCCTGCAAATCATCGTCACTGCATCGACATACATGTTGTAAGATACGATACGATAGGGAGCCGCCGTCTGCACGTTGCTCCGAACGAGCTGTGCTTGTCATCGGCTTTGCTCCATGGGGACGGGTCTGACAGGATGGCGTCAATCCCTCCATTCATACTCTACGGAGCCCAACTACAGACGCGGTAGCCGCGGGGCTGAACAGCCACTCCGTTTCTAGATCGATATCGTTGCAGCACCGCCTCAAACCCGCCGTTTCACCGTTAAACATGGCCAACCAGCCGGCGATCATACCGTACGCTCCCCGTTTCGGCCCAGTCTGTCAGCGGCATGCACACTCTGGATGTAGATGTATGCACAGTATTATTGTACACCAACTGCTATTGCATCGCGAAAAGCGGGGCTTTCCCAGTCTTCCGAGCACATTTTACATTTCCGTCACAGCAACCTCAATAGCTCGCCATCCTTCGCGACACCGGGACTCTCTTTCCCACACTTCTCAATCAGCCCCATCATGATGCCGACCCATTCCTGCCACCCCTCCGGCAGCGTGTCCCGCAACTTCGCATCTGGACTGCGCGCCACGGCGTGGAAAAGCAACACCTGCCCAAAGCATTGCGAGCACCAGCCAAACTTGATCGGCAGCGCCGCCTTCATTTGCGCGCAAAGGCCCATTGTCGTCGGCCAGAACATGCCCCCCCGTAATCCCTTCCTGATCTCGTGATACTCGCCCTCCGTCGTGTGTGCGGGTGCGTGCAGGGCTTTGTAGAGGAACGGACGCCCAATGTGGAACTTGGCAACCAGGTAGCGGCTTCGCAGCATTGCTTTTGCGATGACGTGCGCGGGGGAAGGGGAGTCGTCGTCCGCGCTTTCGGCGTCGGTGAACTGGAGGGTGGCCGGAAGGTTGATGCGCCATTGTTCGAGCTGGTGGTGCATTTCCGCGGTGAGAGAGGGGCTGGGGTGGCCTTCCATTTCGGCGAAGGAGTAGAGATTGTGCCGGATACGCGTCAGCAGTATGCGATGCGCGGCTTGCGCGAGGAAGTGGAAATTGAAGAAGGAATCATCTTCGTCCACCAGCAGACCCGATATGGACGTCCTGGGTCGTGGACAGGACGTGAATTTGGGGATGGGCATGTTGGCTTCGTAGTCCAGGAGACCGCTGAGAGGCAGATTGAGCTCTTGCGTGATGATGGTCTCGTACATGAGTGTGTTCCAGAACAGTCGCGAGAACATGTCGCCTTCCCATTGCTCGAAGTCGATTGGCTCGGTCCGCGACAGGATGCTCATGCAGCATAGCGCCGCTCGGTTGATCGTGGTCCAAGAGTCGATGGGTCGAAGGATTTGGGCGTAGTACAGCGTGGACAGCATGTGGAACTGTCCTGTCTGCAGGCCGTTTTGGCTCATGCTGAGAAAGCCGGATCTTTTCCGCGCCTCGTTGAAGAATTTCAACCCAGCGGCCTCATCCAGGACCAGTCCGTACCACTCTGGCCTGGTGAACCCGTTACCCGACTGCGGGACGCGAGACGGCAGTGCAAAGTCTCCCTCCTCGTACGCTCTCACGGCTAGGCAACCCAGTGCGAGTACGATAAGCACCAAGCATGTCTCGATGTTGTACCCGAAGTCGCTTTCCATTGCCAGACCCAGCGTGCTCGAGAAGAAATGAAACTCGTCAAGAACAGGCGTGAGGCGATGGAAGACGGAAAAGTAGGCATCGGCGACCGCTTTGATGACCGACATGGGAAGCCCAGGCAGCCAGCAGTTGGGGTCGAGCCCACCCGGGTAGTCGATATGCATGGCAAGTGGCGTCCGGTGAGTCTCAATGTCGATAACGTAGTCTCTCGCCAAGTCTCCACGGGCCGCAATGAACTCAGCAGGCAGTACCTGTTTGACCGCCGGCCATGTTGCGACCCCATGCTGGCTGAACGAGAGAATGACTGGGCCGTGAAACTCGGATAGTGGATAGGGGCTCTTGCCTGGAGTGCCGATCGTCTGGGGGGAGCCCACCATCTCTTGAGGTGTACGATCGTACCTCTGCACTGCATTCACGCCCGGACTAGGATGAGAGACCGCTGAAACGGGCGATCTGTGATCATACGCCGAGAATGATGGCGCCGCCGCAGCCGGAGCTTGGACTTGAGAAGAGGCTATGGCCGCGGTGAGTTCTTCAACCTTCGACTCCAGTCTCCTGATCGCATTGATGGCCACCGACATGAACTGGTCCTTTCTGCATGGAAATTAGGGATAAGAAGATGCATGACGTGAGACAGAGTCCCTCACTTGGTCGGACGCGGCGTCTGATATGTGCATGCGATGTTCATGTTACGACAATATCCACACTTCGGCCTATCCTCATCACACCTGGTCTTCCTTGCTCTGCATATATCGCATGCCTGGATTGATCAGCCATCCCTTCCAGATCATCCTCAATTCATACTTGCGACTGACCAGAGTGGCCATGAAGGTCCGCGCCTTCTTGAGCGATGACTCCTCGCCATCATCGCTGGCCCCTGCGCTGGAATGCAGCGCTGTTGCACCGGTCGGAGGCGATGCGATGGACGATACGTGCGGCCTTTTGGTCATGACATGTTAATGTTAGGCGATAGTTGCGAATGTTGATGCGGTGGTGGATGACCGAGGTCGCGTCGGAAAAGCGCAAAATGCGGGGACGACGGCAGAGCGGGAGCCGCACTAGCCTCTTCAAGCTAGTGCGGATCCGTTGCCGCCCACTGCAGATACATTTCCCGCCGTCGAGCATAATTCTCTGATTCGATCCCTTTTCAAACCACAGCCTGCTCGTATCCGGAGAAGCATATATGATGAACAAGTTCCTACTGCCATGAGAGAGAACAAGCTCCTGCTATCAACAAGCTCCTGCTATCAACAAGCTCCTGCATTCATGGGAGAACAAAGCTCACGGCCGGCCACGCCTTCAAAAACGGTCTCCACAAGAGTACAAAGCTCATCAAAACCGTACCGTTCGGGAACACCTTCCTACTTCCGACCGGTGCGACCGATGGTCAATTCTCCGTTGCACCGTCAATGCGGAGTCAAGTTCGGGCCGCATCTGGGAAATGCCTCCTGGGACCGAAGGCCAGACAGTACGGCCGAAAATCATGCGCGTGTCGCACTCACCATAGCATGATACAAGCAGCTCAACTGGCTCGAAAACGAAGCGCTGGCCTGCACGTCCCGACTTCGGCGTCCGCAAGGGGAGCCGCTGGAGAATGTGCCAAACAACGCTGAAAAGGTTGAGTATGCGGAGAGAGATTGCATGTGTCGCACTTCATTGGACTACTGTGAAATTCAGAAAGGTGCACAACGTGGCCGTTGTCGTTGCCACTTCCGAAACTTGATTTGGGGTTCTGGGCTGAGTTGGCCATGACAGCGATCGCTGATCGGAGAAAGCATCGGAAAACTAACCGAAAGAAATGGCGTGGTCCATGCATTGCCCGATCAACGCAAAACCACAAACAAAAGCTGAGAAGAACTTCGAAGTCACCTTTCACCTCACCTCCAACCTCGTTCCCTTCGACGTTTTTTCCTTGTTGTTTTTTTTTTCTGTTTTTTTTCCTTTGATTGACGTTTTCGATTCCCACTAGTAGTCCGCTACGATGTCTGTTCCCACGTCTTCCACGCTTGGCAAACGACGACGAGATGAAACTCCAACTCTGGAGTCGCCCGCGACGCTCTTAACTGCTGCGTTTCTCACACCTCCAGCGACTCAGAAGAAACCACGCTATGATTCTCCCGTTAGTGAGGTAGAGCCAGGCGAAGATGCCACACCTATCCTCCGGAAGCTCTCGAATAATCTGGCTGAGCATAATACCAACGAGCTGGAACACGAAGCAGCATCGCCTACGACGTCAAGATGCGTTGATGGACAAGCGGCGACTAACTTTTGCGATGAAGGTAGTTCCTCATGTTCAAATGACGCTGCCCCAGTAACGATCCACGTTGGGAGAGGCACGAAGAAATTTGAGGAGAAGGATATCGATGGCAATACCATGGACAGCGAGGGCAGCGAAACCGAGGATGACGAACCAATTTTCCGCACCCAAGCAGCACGCGATCTTTTCAAGCTCGCTCCTCTCCCCAGGCAGTATGGACGATTCCGTTTCCCAGTCACGATCGCAGGCCGCTACAACCTCACCATCTTCGACATCGGCAGACTCCACGAAAAAGAGGCGGCCAGTTTCCTCGCCGATCTCGCCGATTCCCTCTCAAAAGACACAGTATCAACCCAATTCCCCGGTCTTCGCGAAGAATTGGCCTCTTGGGCATCCACGTTCAAAGATATACCCTACGAGTGCTCCAACCAATCTCTCGGCAACTGCCCCATGTCCTTCATCACAATGTTCAAGCCCAGCGGCATAGAACTCAAGACATGGGCAGCAGTCAAACTTCACCTATGGGACCGTGAGCCAGAGGTGCCTGGGTCAAAGTACCGTTGCGGGTGGGGCCACCACAGGCATCGTTCGATAGTCGAGATGGTTGCCACCGACGGCGATGAAAGATACATCGACTGGTTGAAAAGCCAGATGATTCCGTTGCGAAGAGGATACGAAGACTTAGCCGAAGGCATCGAGTACTACCATCGGTGCCAGCTCGCTCGTTTCGAACGAGCCCATCCCACCGCCATGACGACCCGACTCCCGCGCCTCCGACATTATGGACCATTCGAGGGCGAACGCTTCATCGATTTAAGCGACGACGTTCTGGGTGCTATGATGCAGCAGGCGCTTTGGCTCGAAATGCACGAAGGGCTTGTGTCGAAGCACTTACGGAATGCCGTTCTGTGGAAGAGCATACACCGCTTGACGAGTCGATGGAATTGGAATGATCTTGGCGGTCGGAGAGGGTGCTACGAGGCTCCGATTGGGTTGGGGGAGTTGGCTTGGCCGCTATCGGAGAAGGTGAAGGTGCCGGGGGAGAGAAGACATCAGGACTGGAATCAAGACAAGGTGGATCTTTTTTGTGACGAATGGGTGCAAAAGGCGGTGTAAGGTTCGAACCCGGTACAGTACTTCATATTTTCTAGCAAGAGATGGGTTTGGCAAGCTTCTGCGTAGCTACTACTTCGGTCGATTCAAATTGTAACAGGTGGAGGATTTGTCCGCGCGAGTCAGTTCAAGTCAATTGGATATGGCGCAGGACTTCCGTGCACGTTATACCGTTAACTGGTCCGTGTGTAATATTCCATAATCTCCGCAATCCCCAATCATCAGTCTGCTTCTTCACCGCCATGTTTGTCAACTCTGTATCTATCGTCGGCGACTTCGAGTCAGCCAGCTCTCAACTACTACCCCAAGACACACACACACCACCTCATCATCCAACAGCAACCCATCAAACATTCCATCACCATACAAGACACCCAGCCCAAATAGACTCATCACGGCTCATTGCAGAACATGACAGGGTTATACGTATGACTCTGGAAATTTGTATTCCGACCCTACTTACTCAGCCTAGCATCTCAACGAAGTTACGGAAGCTGCCGCCATTTGTCAAAAACCTGAAATTCTTTACAGTTAAAATATACCTGCTAACATGATTGAATTACTACTTCGAAGCCATTATTCTATCAACCCCTTCCACTGGGGTGATAAGAAAAAAGCTTAAACAATACGATGGTGCTCAGATCATCCTTTCAATCGCAGGCTAATTAGAAACTTCGACGCAACTAATCAGAACACCGCAAGACTACAGTGAGTGAACGAATTCATAACCATCTCGAGTTTTCTCATAGCCGTTTCGAAAACGTCCCTCCGTTTCTGCTCGCATGCAGGTGGTGGAACTGGATCAGGTTAGAAAATCGCTTCCCGTGAATTCGAATATCCTGCTGACGGGAGTCCATTCAAAGGAAAAATATGTAGTTTTGTTATCAGTTTACGAAAGAGACTGCACCAAGCAAGCATACACCAGACGTTGTAACTCAATCAGGCATGCATCGTGTAGCTGATATTATAGCAAGGGATCTCTTCAGTGTCTTCGCTCAGGCATTTTATATACTCATCTCTATAGATCTTTGCGACTATTTATAACTTTTATTGGCCCCATCTCAACATCGCAAAGTGACATAGTCTTTCTCTAGAAGAAATAGAAAAATGGAAAGATTCCGCTACCTTATAGTGTTAGGCCATGACCACTTCCCAGTTTCCGAATTTCTTCAAGCTATACAGAGCAAACGCTGCACCCTAGATATGTTAGCGAACTTTTGCTTCGAGAACTACGTCGATCTCATCTTTCGCGCCATGAACCTCATATTGGACGAACGAGAAGCATATGTCCAGGTCCAGTTGAAGCATGTGAAAATAAGTCTCGAAATCATATCCTTGCCTCTTTAGCTGGACTGTAATTTCTTATAAGCTACGCAACGTAATAAAATGCTATTCGAGCATTCTTTAAGATGTGAGTTATCTTAAGTCCACAGAGGGTACGAACCATACGTCTATAGGTAGGCTACAGTGAGCGGAGGCTCAGGACGGTCTTCGAGCGTCTTAGGTTCAAGAAATTCTCACTAGAACGCACTAGTATTGCTACCAACGTACTCAAACCACCTTCTTCCTTTAAGAGGAAACATTCTATTATTCGGTTCATCCAGAATTCGCACATCATGCGATATTTTTGGAATCAACCATGCCCTCCACTTCCTACCGACTAACACCTGACTTTTCACAACGCTCATATCCAACTGAGACAGATATGAGCCTAGTGGCTGATGATTCACTGTGAATTGTTGACAATGTCCTACCACACCCAACTGACCAGTGACAACGTTCCATCATATCCAACATCATCTGTATATGAATCTTTCATGGAACCAAAACAACCTGAACACCCCACCTCATCAACAATCGTTACCAACATCGAGCAAAATTCACAAAAAAAATAGTGTTCTCCACTTCGAAGCCATCACTCACTACCAACTCAAGTTGCGTCGCAATGGGTTCTTTTCCGAAAAGGCAAAGAAAGTACACCTGAATGATGTCAACATGGATGACCTCCCCCCTGGAATTGTGGACATGATCGTTGATCTGCTAAAAGCCGACTCCGCATTACCAATCACCATATCTTCGACCTTCAAGCTCTACGCGGAAGCCACTCGTAAGTATATTTACTCATCTATCACAATCAGTGAACAGAATCCGCTTTAAAAAGACAATGGCAACATGGGGGTTCCCCTCGATGATGACTCCAAAACCCACTACGCCGCACCTAATATATTCTAGATCGCAATAAATAGATTCTTCAGCTTTGCTAGCTTTAGCCGCTAGTTGATCAATGTAAAGACAAGATAATACTTGTTAATTACTACCTATTATAACAGCCCTTCGCCGCTTAGCAGCCCCATATAGCCAATAACAGTTATATTGCTTGCTGATTTTGAATAGTACAGGATTATTGTTTATTGGCTTCCCACTAACTCGTGGTAGCTATAAATACTAAAAGGCGTGTTACCTAAACCTGGTTGATCTAGCAGACCTTCTATATCTATAACTGCCCAAACACCCAGCGCAGCTAAGACGGGGAGACATTCAAATATATAGAAGAAGACCTCATTGTGCGCTAACGCTAAAAGGTAGCCCGTGAAAAACCCAGAAAGTTCGACGAGACGGTAGGCAACTCTCATTGATACAGCTCCAAGGCTGAAAAGCAAGGAGTAGGATATCGAGCGCCATCTTGTCAACGTCTGATCGGAGGGGTCATTCATCATTGCCTGGGGGTTTTCGACCTTTCTGTCGGTCAACCTTCTATCGAGGATAACTGCCAGGGTCAATATGTACACCATAACGACTTCTTGAATGCCGATACCGACGAGGTATAGCTGCAGCCCAACCATCGCAGTGTTGGATGCTCCCTTCAAGGGAGACGGTCGGCGTTTGGGGGCAATCAGCACACTGGCGATAAGCTGCTCGACCGCAAGAAGCGGGATGATGATGAGAAGACCCCGCGAGAGAGCCCGACCAGTGACACTAACTGGCTTCTCATTAGGAAATAAGGCTCTCGTCATTCCAATGAGGATTATGCAGTCAAACGCAAATACTACTGTGTACAGGGAGGGCAATCAGTACGAAGCTAGGCAGGAAGGTATGAAAAAAATGAGAAGTCAGGGCAGGTTAAAAAAGCAGAAACAGAAGACTGACATATCGGACAGACCAGAATCAACGTGTCGGAGAACGACACGAACTCCGGTACTTGCTGATATCTCGTGCCGAATGCACGCAAGATATATGCCCCCAGGAGACATGTTGAGAGAAAAGCCCCGACCCAAGATAGGCGGAGGCTGTCTCTCCATGATGGTGCGCTTTGTTCAGGTAACCGACGATGACGATGACGAGCCACGCGAACTATCGTTAGGGAATACCTTGCCAGGATGGCGGCTGCGGCGGCGGAAAAGACAATGGCTGCGACGAAGGATGGGTAGTATGGCCGGGAAAGGTATCCACAGGTCCCGAGCGGCACCCATCCGTTGGCATCGGGCCTCACGGTCGTTGTAGGACAATCGTGTAATGGTGACGAGCCGTCTAAGATCGAACGGGTCGGGACCGGGGGGGGAGGAGTGAGTGATGGCATAGGAATTTGATTGGGGAAAGATCAAATGATGACGACATATAGCTCAGCCCAAATCTTGGCAGAAAGAGGCCGGTGTCTAGTATTAATAATGAACTGACCGACGGGTACGGAGGCAATTAACCAGCAATACGTGCTCACCGCATCCTCTAAAGATATTTGCCAAGGTCTTTAGCTCCCATGGATTAAGATCCTTCGGCCATGTGCGGGGGAAACGGGATCCTTCGAGAGCATCAGCTGACTGATAACATCAGACATAAATCGGCGCGAGACGTGGGGAGAGTTTAAGATCTAATGCGGAAGGTGGGATCGAATAAGCCCTAGCTTGTCTAACAGCATCATATTGTGATGCGACGGCTTCTGGTCCAAGCCTGCATCGGTCACCGACACCATTTGGTCCGAATTTTAGGGTCTGACAGTCTTACAATCGTACCAACTTCCAATTCATTGTCCACACCGGGCGGGTGGTGTTCGTGGGCCACGATAGATGTTCCCTGATCAAGTGTCAGAATTGCAAAAAAAGGCAAAACAGGAGTGAAAACAGCAACGAAATTCCCTCACCATCAGGTCTACTTATCAACCTCTCATCTTCTGTGAAAGAATGATTTCTCGTCCAGTTCTGAATAGCATCCCAATTAACACATGCTGAGTCTACCGTATTATTAGCAAACGCTACACCGGGCTTATCGGGGTTCCAAGCGATAGCCCTGACACCAAGATCCGGTTGGCAGATAAGCCTCTTCCGTAGAGTCTCGATGCAGTGGTCTATATGCGGCGGGAAGTAATGCTCGCTGTCAATGTCGTAATGCCCCGTGTGGTTGGTCCCCGGATCATGAGGGTTTGCGCAGCCAACTCCCGCTATTTGGTGTCTGATGGAATCTAAGCAGTGCAGGTGATGGTAGACGTTCATTGAGACCCAGACGTCACCTGAGTTGTCGTTTAAGGGGATGCTTTGAAGATTTAAGGCGTCTAGAGATGTTGATGGGACGCGTATTGAGTATCCTGGATGCGGTTGATGGTCAGTGTGTTAGATTTTGGGCGATGAAGTCATTTTCACTCACCGTTCATAAGTTCCATCCATCTGGCTGTCCTCTCTGGAGTGGGGAATCCTTGATATGGGCTCTCATGGCCATGGCCCTCGACATCGTGATGTGTAAGAATCAATGGTTGAGAAGATATGGCTTCGAATGCCGGTGCTTGTAGGTGGTCTCTGTCAGTTTCACAGAAGCTAGCTGGGGTCGGCTACTATGAAGATGCTGCAAACTTACAAGGCACCATCGATTCTTGCGCGAGTTGGTCGCTGGCACCCCGTGGACGTGTATTGTGGAGGAATAACCCTACAAATAGCCCGACGGTGAAGATGATCACGTTAATGACTAGGTGTCTGATTTCCAACCCGCGGCTCAAGGCTATGATGCTGAAATTCCTGTGCGAAGGAACGTCTTCGCCATCTTCTTCGCTACGGAGTGGTCTGTATTTTTGGTCCGACATGGTCTTGGTCTCTTGGACGAAGAAGGTGAGAGATGAGTTGGGTGCAAAATGCCCCTAAAGCTCGGGTTTTGTGTGAGGGAAATAACAACAAACTATTCTCCTAATTTCGGCTTCTTGTGTTGCTTTGCTTCTATCTGCGAGTGGATATCCTGCATGATAAGTGCCGCTCAGCATATAGCGTAGCGGAACTGCTCCCTCGGGCAGATTAAAGCAGGCCTTCTTTATCTCGTGACCGGGGCCGATGAAGTGAGAATTAGACTGCCTGGGAGAGCTTGGAATGGTGACCGCTGGATTCGAATTAATAGACCAGATATCTCTTTGCGGCTGAGGAATAAGGTAGGCACCAATGGAAACGAGACCAAGCCACCAGTACCATCAAAAAGCTGACGCTGTTAGATCAGGAAGGTGACCTCCACCAACATATCTCACCCCGCTTCCTTCAGGATTACTGTGCTCAGATGCTGGGCGTTTACACTTGATAACGTTAGATACCGTACGCGACGCCTACAGGGTGCGTGACTTTGCCGGCTGTTTTAGACCGTAGATCGATGTATATATCAGGCCTCGCCGTTATTGACCGTGACCATCACCCTTTTCTTCACTTCACACGACATACATATCTCTCAGTGTTCAAAATGCGTGTCTCCACTGTCTCTGTCATCCTCGGGCTCGCTACTGGCTTTGCCAGTGCGGCACCTGTTCAGACCAAGGAAGTCCAGGACCGCGAAGCTGCTCCTCAGTGGTACGACGCTGTCTACATTGACAAACGCGAGGATGCTGCGAAGAAGGCCGAGAATCGCGAAGCCGCCCCTCAGTGGTACGACGCTGTCTACATTGACAAACGCGAGGATGCTGCGAAGAAGGCCGAGAATCGCGAAGCCGCCCCTCAGTGGTACGACGCTGTCTACATTGACAAACGCGAGGATGCCGCGAAGAAGGCCGAGAATCGCGAAGCCGCCCCTCAGTGGTACGACGCTGTCTACATTGACAAACGCGAGGATGCCGCGAAGAAGGCCGAGAATCGCGAAGCTGCTCCTCAGTGGTACGACGCTGTCTACATTGACAAACGCGAGGATGCCGCGAAGAAGGCCGAGAATCGCGAAGCCGCCCCTCAGTGGTACGACGCTGTCTACATTGACAAACGTGAGGATGCCGCGAAGAAGAGTGAAGCTTAAGCTTGGTGATATGGTGGGTTTTCTTCCCTGGAGCCCCATACTTGCAGATCCTCACATACTTACTACCTAAACAGACATAACCTACATCGAAATGGTGAAGAGCGAGGATGCTGAGAAGGAGAGCGAAGCTGAGACTCAGTGGTACAATCTCATCGACATTGACAAGCGGAAAGAGGAGAAGGAGCAGTAGAGCGTAAAGTCTGGGGAGTTACTTAGAGCCTTTGCGTTGGAAAGGTGATAAGGTAAAGAATCACCGGGCATAGAGTTCGCATAGACAAGTGTACCTGTATGTCTTTGCTCTGTGTTATCGAATAAATTCATTGTTGGAATCTGTCAGAAATTTATTAGAACTGTGCCAACGTCTGCCATGAAAAAACGCCAAGGGCCCCAATAAACTCTCAAAGTGAGTCTTGTCTTATCAGTAACTTCACAAGGGTTAAAGGACACAAGTATAACGCTGGATGTAAGCCAGACACCTTCCTCTTTCGTCACACATGAAGGATCAATTCCCACGAAATATGTTGAGTCAAACAAGCGAGTGTAGATAATAGCTTGGCTACTTCGCTCTACTTCGCTCTTCTACCTTGGCATGTTAGGCGTCGGTCCTCAAGGCATACTAATCGATCTCTGGCGTCACGCTGCATGACCAAGGCGCTATTAGCTTAGTAAAGCGATGATCTGTAGTCATGTGGTGTAAATAGTAAAATTTTAGTTTATCTAGCTTTCGTACATGCAGTGGAGGATGAAAAATCTATTATTGATGTCTGCAATAGTAAGCTTAACTCACTATATTTACCAACTATACCGACCACTCATGGGGCCAAGCACGACTAAAGAATATTGCTTTACTAAGCGTGGCCTAGCTAAATTAATAGCGCCTTGGTTATGCAGCCGCATCCTTCAAGTTGGCGGCAGGGGTGTAGTGTTGGTGGAGGCGGCGGCATGCTAACGGTTTCATTTGACTAGAGTCCTATATACCTTATCTACCGGTATACGCGACCTGAGTACATAACATCTTGCCCAAGATCTTCGCCTAGTTTCCAGACCTCCTAGTGTAACTTTTAATCAAAGAAAGCATTGTAAATTTTGTTTAACCACTGTACCAAGATGGAATCCCCAGATGAGCGGATGAGCTTTGACGACTCGGAAAGCACACAGAACATCCATAAATTTGCAGCAGATAGGTCATCAGATGGTGGAGGTGCTGATACAGAAAAGTTTTTTCTATTGGGCGAGGGCAACAAAATCGTTCGCAGAGGCTCTTGGAGACGTCCTTGGACCACCAGCGTCCTAATTTCCGTGACGGTTATGAACGTCGTCTTGTTCTTGATATCAGTGGTAATACTATCGTCATCAAATGGGGTGAGCCCCTTGTCAGACCAGGACTACTGGAGAGCTACATCCTACTATTGTACATACATCCACCCCGATACATTGGAAGAAACCAGTCGCTGACATTTAAATGAAATATCATAGCCCCAGTATTCGACCGCTTCAATATCCCCAAGCACACACGAGTTACAAATGGCACATTCTGGGACACAGAACCCCCCTCAATCTGGCGTGTCCGCACTGGCGCCGAAGCAGACGCAGCATGGGAAGCAATAGGAAGTAATATCACACCCATAATAATAACCGCCGCCGACGTCCTTAAGCTTGGCAAAGACCCCTCCGTAGCCGTCAAAGCACCCCTCGAGCTCAATCTCGGGCCAGACGCGTACATAGCAGGCATGGACGTCTTCCACCACCTACATTGCCTGGATAAGCTCCGCCGAGAAATCTCTTACGCGCACTACCACGAGGCGGAGGAAGGTCCAAGCCCCGGGTCTGAGTTGCATGAGGCGCATATTAATCATTGTTTTGATGTGCTTGCGCAGGCGTTGAAATGTACGGGAAGTGTTGATATGGTTACTTTTAACTGGGTCGAGGGGCATCGGATGCCGCAGCCGGATTTTAATAATAGGAAGGTTTGTCGGAATTTTGAGGCGTTGAGGGGTTGGACGGTGGAGAATGGGGTCGATACTGAGGGTTTCTTCAAGGCTGTCAATAAGCCGCCGCCTGGGGCTGTTATTGTACCTGAATTTCACCCTTATCATCAGGGCAGATGAAAGATATCAGGGGTAAAATAGATAGACTATTTATCTAATCTCCTCTTTTATAGTAAGTGTTGAATGGGCTCTGATAATCACAGTCGATTATCACAGTATGCGCGCGCTCAGGGGTGACAAAGATGATTGATCAATTCTGTGTAAAGAGGATCTATCTACGCACGGGTGGGATGAAAGGATATACGCAACCTGAAACGGTTGCGCACGGTACTCTAGTCATGTGAGAGTAGCCGTCACATGACCGTACAGACATCAGATGTTACCTCGTACGGACAATAAGAGTATATAGCCTTTGTCTATCAACTCTTATACTAGTAGCTTTTTATAAACTATTCTAAGTCTATAAATAGCTATAACGTTGTGTATATCTAGATCACATAATGTCCGCTATTTATATTCGCGTAGTAGTTCTAGTCTCTAGCTATTATAATATCTCTTCGTCTCGCCCCGCCCCTTTGTTTTGACGTACTTGTGAACTATGTAGTAGTATCCCTTTACGTTTGAGTCTACGTGGCCTTCGCCGGCCTTTGTTAGATTCTCATCAGATTGGCACGGGTGTGATTCAAGCCTCTTGAAAAATCACAGCACTTATATCTAGCTTGTTGATATCAGAGAATTTGTAAGGTTCAGTAGATGCAGGCAGAATGGTAAAGTTAAAGTAATTACTATCAGACTATGTATTATACCAAATGTAAGTAAGTCCTATTTCAAGCCTAACAACGCATCTTGAGGCTTTAGAGAAATAGGCTTTAGCAGTAGATGTGCCTAGATAAAGGAGGGTGAGATTAAAGTAGGTGGTCTAAGCAAGGCACACTAGAGTTTATCAGTGCAGCTAACGCTAAGTGCGATCTTAGAACGGAGGTTCTGATAAGTTTCTTTCAAATAGGGAACTATCTAATATTCGGGCTCAGAGCGTGATTTTCCTGTCAGCTCCCTTGCCCTGAAGCTACTCTCCTTACTGTTCTCTTTATATGTATTGGTATTGGCTCCGGCATACGTGCATGCGGAACAGTTGATTTTCGCAGGATTTTACGCTTGGACTCACCACAGCGACGACCCAACCAATTTGTTTCCACTAGATCAACGGTGACGTGAATCTATCCGCTGCTGGAAAAGCACACTTAATGGCTAAACCTCAACGGTTGCACACGGATCTCTCACCTCCGCCGCCTGCCGCATATAATATCGCCATCAAGGTCTCACGCCGGCAAACACTCACATTATCACCACTCACTGCCCTCTCCGGGCAACTCCTAATACCTGTGATTCCCACTAAGCCATGATCGCTAGATTGTACCCTACGACTGCGCAAGCTGTATATATTATCGTCCCATGATCTTCCAGCGTTCCGAGACCCTAAGCGTCCGGATAGGCTTACGTTGAACTACTTTTGCGACACCTAGTACTTCGCCCTTGGTAACTGTCCGCCATCCGACGCCTGGTTGTTGCTAATACTCTAATCTTTAGACTTATCACTTTGCTGCCCCCGCCTAGTTATCCTTCAACAGCTTCCCCGTCAGTCTGCCGCGAATACGAATCCGGCAACGCTGTATTTCCATAGTGTGATATATACAAATGAAAGAAAGAAATCAAGGCTATATACCTAGTGGAGTGGTGACTGTAGGTTAGTAGACTCTCTCACCCTATTCCTCTACTACTTATCTCGCTCTTTTCGTTCAGCTTGCTAGATAGGATCCTTATCTATCATGCGGACAAGCCGGTTGAATGCTTAATTAGTTGACACATTAAAGTCAACTAGGAAATTGTCGTCGCGCTCTGGCTCCTTACTATTAGTGGTGAAATAAGATTGCTCATAGTTCCTCGTGGAAAAACATGTATTCAGGAACTGATGTCTAATCTATCTAGAAGGAAAAGCAATGATTTATCCACTCCACGGTCAGTCTAAAAACCGGTAGCAGTTACATAAAAACTGTAACTAGTAAATGAATCTAGTAATCATGTTTGCTCCCATGTTTGCTCGTGTGTTTTACATGTGATCACACGTGACAAGTAGTACCACATTCCCCTCTTGTCAGCGGAAGAGCGGGGAAAGACAGTACCTCGAAGTCCGTGAACTATTGTCATCAGTACTATATTGCTAGGACCTCATCAACATCCGTGACGTGCTTGAAAAATTCTCTATGGAGTGCCTGAGGCTCGTAACTTCCAGCCTGGCCATTCACGTCAACCAATCTAAACGAAGATGACCCTCTGGTGTCGTGCAGGTGTCTAATAGTTGCGGCTAGTGTAAGCATTACTTAGCGAGCCGCGACCGTCTCAATGGTGGATCTCCGATAACTAATGCTAACAAATGTTTTGAGCCTCACATTGAACTGTTCATGTTTCATGTTAGCAGCTTGATGAAAACAAAGATCTCTCAATCCTTAAATCAAACTCTTACCTCGTGCGGGTCATCGCTGCCAAGGTTGATCATGAAGTATCATAGAGAGAAACGCACTGCGACAACTACACACAATGTCCTCGACGAGTAGAACGCAATCGAGAAATCAGAAACGGGTTCAAAGACCACCACTCTTGAGAAAATTATAATCACTGCGGTTCGACACGATCAGCTTATAGTTACAAGTTCTATATACGCAGCGAAAAAAAAGCTATACTCTATGACAAACAAGCTGTGGCAAGTTTTCCCTCTTGATATGACACTCGAAGCAAGCACGTGCATTTTCACCAGCATCACAACCTCTCTTCCACCCCTCGCCCTTTACTATTCCAAACTCTTTACCCATCATCTTCGACACAACCGTATCACTGTCGTACCTAATTGCTCAACATTGCCACATCAACATGCCACCTCCTTTTCCATCCACTACTACCTGCACACCTATGCAACCCCCAGTGGGTCTCGACCTCTCCGCAGAGGTCCTCCTTCGAATAGTTGAAGAGCTAAAGAACTGTAATCTCAGCAGAAAATCTCTTTGCAGCTTCCCCCTCGTCAACAAGCACCTTGGTACCATTGCCCAACACGCTCTATATCAAGACCCACAATGCACCCGCTCAAGATCCGCCAAAAGCTTAGAGTATCCAAATTCCATTGTGCTGAATCGCGCGCTCGTCCCACGCCCAGAACTCGCACTCGAGGTCGATGGCTTGTTGATCATCCTACCTTCCACAAAGAGTGACGCAAAGAATCTTTTACGCACTGTTGAGAGTATGCCACAAGATGAGCGCCACCAATTCTTGTCTGACTGAGGAGTTCAGGCTATGAGTATGCAGCACCTGTGGGGAACAAACGACGGACAGGAATTGATGGGGTGGGTGGAAGATATCCAGCATGGCGGGGTGATAGCAATCCTTGCATTGCTTTTCACTCTCGCATCGAATTTGGAGTTATTCATACAGCCTTCCCTCAACAATGCTCAAAATCTTGTCAAAATTACCGAGGGAACTACGATCATGGGAGACCTAGGGTACAACTTTCCTGCCGATATCGTCATATCAATGATCAAATTCAATAAGATACAAAAGATTATGGGTTCAGAAACCCAACTCACTGTGTTCCGGGACTTGCACCTACCAGCCATGAGCAGGATGACCCTATATCTGGCCATGCTTCAGACATCAATACCTGCATATCCTACAAAGTGCATCCAGGCGCCGAGACTTGAGGCATTAAAGCTCATAATAAAAACTTCAAGGATACTTACTTGGCAGCAAAAGGCAATAGTGCGTGTGTTTGTTGTTACAAAACTTCGAGAACAGCAATGGTGGGATCCCGGAGCTCAGGAGTTTGCGTCTTGTTATTGTCTGTGGGACACGCCAGCAACTTCCTTTGCCTTTCAATGGTATCAGATTCCAGTTCTACATCGAAGACGTACAAGCTATGAAGGACTCACTCGAAGTGTTCCGTCTTTCCTTCGTGCAGATGCCAGAAGTATACGAACACCGTTGCAGGAACGCTTTTTACAAATACCTTGCAGCTACTTCGTTGGCTCGAATCGACTGAGGAAACTGGAAGTCCTTCAGGAGGCGCTCATCCCCAGGCAATACTGCATACCCAACTTTGTGAAGCGGAACCTTGTAACGATCCTCCCGGTATCCTTCGAAATCGTTGTCATCCTCTGTTTGAACGGGGATGTCGTACCTTGGCTCGATCACCTTTTTGATGCGGTTTCGTATGGCTTTTTCCCGTACCTGAAGCTAGTGGGACTTCGGTGTGACGGAGCTAGAAAGAACCCAACCAACAATCTCCTCCTCGTCTTCGTAATGTGGGAGCATAAGTCAGTTCGTGGTATACATAATGTGGTGTGGATTCTAGCACGCTTGATCGTGTGGTTATGGGATCTTGTCGGGTGGGCTCTGCTTGAGCTGGTATATGGCAAGAATCAAACAACGTTTGTCAATGATTCTTCCCATACCAATGCGAAGTAATAGAATATGATTAAGTGACCGTAAATCTGATGCTGTGATATCCGTATGCCGTGTGTCCAACTTATGAAAGCCGAGCTACTGTGGCGCAACGTCACCCATCTAGGGCATACTTTTGCAAATCCTTAACCCGTAAGAACGCCGAAGCATTTCGCATCATACTTTTCTCTCCAATCACGTACTTCCTAATCTTCCCCTAATATATTTCCCCTCATCCCGTCTTTCCATCTCCCGTTCTTCCTCGATAGTGCTCAACTCAATGTTTTCACCAGCCGTAATCTTCGTCTCATTGAAACCAAAATTGAACCCGTTCATAGTAGGACCTGAGCCCATACTACTGCTGCTCATAAGCGACAGCCCCTTGCTATCTTTGGCTTGATTGCTGACGGCCCAGGTGAAGCTTCGGCGGGCAGGATCGTTGGCACCAGAGGTTGAGGGGATGCGTTTCGAGGTCAGGGATTGGTGGACATCACGTAAGAAGGGGCGTAGGACGGGGACGCATTGGACAATTATCGTGCCGGCAACTTCGGAGGAGTACCTGAGGTTGGGGTTAGTGGCTATTGCAATGGCTGCGAAGTGGAAGGGGTGCATGACACGCGGTGCTGATTGGTGGAGTTGCTGGCATGCTACTGTGGGGTATGCTGGGATAGGAACACCAAGTGACTATGGACGTACCAGACGTTGGATAATCCATTCCGCCAGTAGTAGAAGGGATCTCTTCGGTTGCCTTCGTCTTTCCAAGCGGTGCGGACAGCAGCGACCGTTGCGACGCTGAGATATTGTTAGTTGGGTACACTTGCAGGTGCGAAGGCGACGAACACTACACCGAGACTCATGGCGAGGCAGAGGCCGATTTTTTCGGCTCTGCGCATAGGGAGTCTCCAAGTGAGGAACCATGGAAATGCTGCAAAGATGAAATCCATCGCGATGTTGGTGACTGAAGGATGTGTCAGTGTTGGGGTTCTTTCTGAAGCGTCACCGTGCGCGACTTACTATTCCCGCCTTCTTTAAAGTCGTCGCGGAACTTCTTATCCACGCAGAAATCCAATCGATACCAGACATTGTAACTTGGCTCATCGCAAATCTTAGCCCATTGTAGAATACACTTTGTGATCATGTAGGAGTTCATGACGATGATGCAGAGCCAAAGGATATACTGCTGCCATCGCTCCGTCAACTTCAGTAGCGTTACTGCGAAAGCGCTTTTCGTCCAAGCCTGACCAATAAGTGTGCCACATGAGGTGATATTAATGAGGATGTGCATTCGGTCGTCCCATTGTGCGCCATTTTGAGCGACGTAACCGGTAGCGTATTGGTATGAAATGAGGGAGTTGTTGGCGGTAAGGACCATCTTATATGCCATTAGCTTGGTCGCGATACAACGACGATAGAATGGGCATCGCTCACCCAAGACGCAAGAAGAATGTAATCATCCCACCACACTCCGTGCCGACGGGTGAGCTTCACCCAAAAGCGTAAACCAAGCAACACTGTCGCACCGGCGAAGAGCGTCCACAGACCCGCATTCACATTCTTTTCTGGCGACACATAAACAATATTCCCGGATTTATCATCGTCCTCGTCCCGTTGGCGCAACCACATGGTCGCTCCTCACACTCCAGTAGAGGAGATGGAATAAGGCGGCTCGTTCATGGATCGGCAGCTCAGCGCAGGGCCAAAGAGGAAGAAGAGAAGAAGAATAGTACAAACAGATAGGGGAGAAGAAAGCGATGGTTGATTAGGGAAGGGAGCACCTGCTCTTTGGTAGGGTAACAAAGTTCTGACTGACAGAGCCGAAGGAGTGGGGTGTACTAGTCTTCATTCAGTGAACGTTTGAAACCGCGAACGATGCTGAGCTCCTCTTCCGGGATCCTGGGACTTGTCCCCACCACGTGGGGAAACGGTGGTAGAATTCGAAAGAGCAGCTGTCAGTGTTTTGCAGTGTTCCTTGGAGCTGTCTGGGCAACAAACTAAGGGTTTGACACTCGTTCGGTCACACCCAACGGCTGTAACCTCTCCTTCGGGTGCAGTCAATATAGATAGACTTCTGTCAAAATCTATAGAGAAGATTGGTTCAAGTTGGTCCACGCACAAAAGAAAAGCATGTTCATGCCTGAAGGCTGATGCTATGTCAAGCGGAGGGCCGTTCTCAGCATCCGGTCCTGGCACCACAACCACCCGTGCGTGTGTGCATGTTCTTGCAGCGTTCCCGGGCAGTTTCATAAGATCGCACGGCCGGGGCGGAGGGTCGTCAAATTCGGAGAAATGCCCGACAAACTAGGATCTCCCTGTCATCATCCCGAAACCGGCCCAATCTCAAATTCCAACACAATGCCTGCTTCATATATTGCGCTCATTTCTTCGCGCAGGAAAAATAACACTTGGGCGGAAAAGGAAGCGTTGCGCCCGTTTCGAGACTTTTGAGGTTGTCAGATTGAGGATGATAGGAAAGGAATTCCCCAGATGGGATGAGCTGAGACTTCCGCTTTGCAAATTGCGAGTGATGGGCGCGTTCCGATCCCGATGAGATCAAGCCACACTGTGGCTTCTGTGGCTCGTGCGGCCAAGGGCCCGCTAATGCAATGGGGAAGTGCTGGTGAATGATCACATGGACTTACCAGTCTTGGCTGTACGCTATAGTTCCACCAACAATATTTCCATAGTCACACACCTGCGACTCCTAAACTTGCGACGCGGAGCTCATGAGCGATTGTGATCGGTGGTATTTCGACATTTGACAGCCAATGAGCGGGCAACAGCGCTCGATGGGGCACATCTTTCATCGCTGCTGGGAACTAGTCGAGACAGAAAATGAGGCAGATTGAACATGTCTTAAACCCTCGGTCCTCACCATGAAGCCATCGCTCAATGGTACCTGGGTTCAAGAACGTACAGGATCAAGAACGCAGACCTACTAGCATCGAAGGGTTCTGAGTCACGCTAAATTTATTTTGCGTTTGCAGCCACGTTAATCTCACGTAAATTTCCTCATTGCACAATGCACGGCTCTCATATCGGCCCGCCCCTGTAATAAATAAAAGTATTGGACGATCTTTTGCGCTCTTACCATATACATAGCAGTATGTACATACTATGTACGCGTTATACAAGGAGGGAATATGGAAGCACCTCAGTTGACGCCACCAATTTTAATGAAAAAGACGCCAAGATATGTGGCATCGACAAGGGGGGCACATGTTCCCCCTTGTGGACGGCCATCGTAGACTCTCGAAAAACATTCAACGGTAATGGCTCCCAGGTCAATTGTGCATTGATTTCACAATGTGTCGCAACAGATTGATCTTTTACTGGCTTCAAAACAATGCGTATTAGATGCCGCTAGCTCCACTCTGTATATTAGAGTCTAGAAGTGGAAGTAATGGGGGCCTTTAGATTAAACCTAACTTGCGCTTACGTGACTTTTGCATATTCTGAATTGGTACTGGCGTAACACACAGGAACTATCTAATTTACGTATTAGTTTTATAGAACTTCACGGAGGTTGCCAAATCTTCGTAATTTGCTATTACTACAATATTGAAACAATTTCCCTACATTCTAATTCTCTTTTTCTGGCTCATTATGAAGGTTCACTGATTGAAGCGGTATAGTCCCTAGCTTGAACCTCGTATGAATCAAGCCTCGGAGTTCTAGTAGAGTTAATTAAAGAACAAGCTCCGCGTCTTTGTTACAAAATCCACACAGTGAGAGTCAGTATGTCATATTATAGTATGCCCCTTGACCTTGCTACTTGATTATAGTAAGACTCGTCTGTGGATTAAATGCTGCAATATCTTCCTGCTTCTCAAACTCGCCCTTTTGAAAATAGTCTACCATTCCTCGTTCCTACTTACTAGTCGTAGATTCATTGACAAAAGTGCATGCTTCATTGGTTTACTTGTTTCATTAGATTCTTTTTCACGTAAGGACCCCCGGATTAGAAGATATACTCCATGAAGCTAGTCAGTAATATAATAGGGCCTGGAGCGTCAACAATGCCGGCCACTAATCCCTCTAGAGAAGGTTCATAATAAAGAAGATAGGTAATAGGTATGGCTTGAGGATTCAACGTGGTTGGAAGTGGATATTCTTAAAAGCATTGATTATACATCACTACCAAATTTAAGACACTTTGAACGTTGGTAGCCATTTGGTCTTCAAAATAAGACTTTGGAGAGGCTTTCGTAGCTCTAGAACCGAGAAGGTATCGTTGTGGACAGTCACCTAAGTTGACGTAACAACACCTCAGACCCTCATGCTCGTCACTGTAATCTACACATTAACGAATTGCTGGAAGACCATTGCTTTATTAAGGTTGAAAAATCTGAAGTGGCTTTGAGTGTATTTGTAAGATATGGTTCGCGTGTTTTATGAAATGCTGAATGTCCTATAGATTACTAGAC
>JAGQEM010000024.1:137072-157211 GCA_019202945.1 Corynespora olivacea
TTTGAGGCGTATATACATCAAATGTATTATAACAGCTATCCAGGGTGAGAGTAGAGTTTGGGGTCAAACGATTTAGACCTTATTTCTTAACTATCTAGATTATTCAGATTTCTCTTTCCGTGTTGAGCATGCCAAATGCAATAAAGCCATGCAGCAGGGGTTTAAGATTCACGTGACTCGTTTTTATTGAAGTAAATCAAGTGCTAACTCTGACGCACCAAAAAGCTCTTTACAGCGGTCTATAAGCTCAATATTTAGATGGAATTGCCTTTAGCGACTTTTCAACAGGGATCATCTACTATTGTAAAAATTAATTGGTATGGAATTACAAATGCCCTGTAATTGCTCTCGAAAGTCATTTATGTATTATCAATAGCCTCACGGAATATACGTCTCCCATCCTGGCAACCTGCTAGAAATTAGATGTCTTCCAGAAGCACATTATCGTCTGCTGCTGTCTTGCTCCACATTGCAGCCTTCATATTTGGGCGCCTGTCTGTCGAGGTTGGAAATCCTTTGTAGCCTGGCCAATTCCACCTGTGGTACCTCATATGAGCCACGCTCACGCAAACCACTTGGTATGGGAAAAGCTCAAATATAGTGGGGTTCACGCTGAGAGAACCATTCCTTTTACAAGTCGCAAGCCCATCGAATAAAGAAGCAATTGAATTATTTGGTTCTAGGCGCATTTTAAACATGGGCTGACTTCACGTCATCGAAATGTGATAGGTTTCCACCCCTCTTTTCTCAGACCTTTATATTCGAGTAGTACCACCAACTCCAATTGTCGACGCCCACGCTGAAATACAATGCTGAAGGAAGAGAGGACACATCATCCAAGGCCATCAAACGTCGCGGAACTATACCTTCACGCGGCGTCGAAACATGCAACCACAGAACCACATGATCAAAGCCCAGATGAAGAACTCCTCACGAACCAATTTCTCAGCCGGTTGGGCTTCTGCCTTCCCAACTTTTCCAGCTTGCTTATCGTTCCAAGTCTTCTCAACATGCTCCTCAGATGTAATGGCCGTAGCTTCATCGCTGATCGACACTTGCTTGGCCTCTGCTCCACTCGATTCATAAGCCTTCCTCGCCTCTTTAGCGGCTTTGCGCTTCTCCAGTCGAAGCTGATTCTTTGAGCCCTTCTTCTCCGTTCTCTCTTTGGGCTTCTCTGCTGATATGACAGTTTCCTCCTCCTCCTCCTCCTCCTCCTCCTCGGCGTCTTTCTTGGGGTTTTCAGCGGCCTTAGTCAATTCGGACTTCTTCTTGTTCTCACGACCGGCAATCCCATTCAGAGCCTCATCTAGAAATTTGAATCTCTCGCTCTTTCTCGCTTCTTCCCATGTCTCTAATTCCTCTTGCGAGAAAGTGTCCTCGCCTTCGTCATTGCGAACCTCGCCATCGCGTATGTCGCTGCAAGAATATACACGTTCGGCGAGAGCGATAATGATGCGATCTTCAGGTTGTACCACACGACCACACACAACTCCTGCTTCTAGAAGGACGGGTTTATGCGTGGAGAAATATTCAACATACTTGTCCGTAATATGGGAGATGTACAGCCCCATACCCATAATCAAGGCAGCAGCGCGAATATCGAGCGCTTCCATCATGTTATCTTCTGGCATGGGGATGTACGAAGGTATCTTGGTCATGCAAATGTCCGTCATCCACTCGCAGATCACACCGATGGCCTTCGATGTGAACATGGGGTTCTCCAGCTTGATTCTCACTACTTCGGGCTTTGCCTCAAAGCGTGAGCGCAGCACTGGCGAAGCCACAATCATTGCAAGCTTCGGAGCAGAATAATTCTCCAAGGCATAATCCGCCTGGGCTTTCCCATCATCTGTATCGAGAATTGGTGAGTCTGCGCGGACAGAAAGTACGGCCAAACCAGCCTGCAGCGAGAGTGCCTTGCGCGCTGAACCAGACCACTTGCAGATGTCCTTTCCATCACGCATTTCATCTACTAGCTTGACGGTCTCGGCGACCATGACTTCGATAGGAACATTGTGCGCGGCTTTACTTGACTGCGCAAGCTGGCCACGTGCATTCTCATGACGAGGACGGCGGGTGGTCGGTTTCAGAGCGGGAGACGATGCCGGAGATGGTGAAGGTGATGCGGTTGATGCTGTCAGGCTCGGATGACGGGAGGTTCGGGCGGAGAAGGACTTCGGGGGGTGGAGGCGGGCATCTATGCAAAGTCAGTATCGCTACACCCGAAGTTTGCAATGGCATGTCGCAGCGGGCTGCGCCACCGAAAGTGAGAGCGGTTTGTGGGGCTACTTACAACTCGCGAGGTGAGAGGTGTCAATGGTCTCGAGGTTAAAAATATCGTTTGCTTCGTCGGAAGCAGAGGTTGACATGGTGAGAGGCGAATACGAAAGCAACCAAAAGTGGGAGGTGCTTATCCACGGAAATGAAGGTGGGTTGGGACAGATGAGTGTTGTGAGTGGTATTAAAAGCTATAGTAGTGGAGGTTGAGGTCAAGCACATATAATATGGGGCACGGCTCCGGAGAAGCGACGCTTGATTGCTCAGGTACGATTCTGTTCGCACTGTGGGTTGTGTCTGTGCGTAGTGAACGACGGTTTGCGCTACGAAATATTGGACTTTGGGAAACACAGCTTGGCGTGCGTCAGAGAAGTTTACAATTTTTTGTAGTATTCTTACAAGCCCTAGGATCTGCATGGTACTGGCAGCAACTGAATGATACTACCTGGAAAATATGGACATGTGTCAAGGACCCAGCTCTATACCACTGGGCCAAAAATAATCAAAAAGGTACGAGTGATCAACATCAAGCAAACTAGGTATGGAATAGTATATGTAGGTGGCTACATTGCCTCAAATATACCCCTCCTTAAAGCCTCTCTCCCCGAGTGACCTAAGAGGCCATTATATACTGTTCTATATCAAGGTTACTTGATGCTGATTACTCGTACCTTCTTAGTTATTTCTGACCTAGTGGTAGAGCTGAGTCCTATTCTTATTCTGAGTGGAATTCGGTCGGAAAGAAAAGTCCATACTGTGCTCTAGGCGTATAATAGGTCATGTCCCGAACCTTTAGACTTTCGCACTGTTTATTGTATACTTTACGCCTCTTGAGTATCCAAGAGATTGCTTGAGTATCAGAATAGACAGACTGGGTGGAAAATATTGCAAAGGATACGGAGGTTGACGAGTAGTGATAAGACATGGTGAGAAGATCTCACAGGGAATCTTTAAAGAGAGAGCTTTAGGAATCCGCTCATAAGGTAAGGTCCTACATAATCACTTACGTATCAAAGCTTATGAATCACGTATAAAGCAGATTTAAGAGACGATTTATACTATTTTTATCATTCGTTTTCAAGAAAACGATGAAGGGTTGAATACATAAACTGAAGAGGGCGAAGTACTCTACAAGTTAATAATAACCAACGGAAATTTTTGAATTCAAATCCCGGCACCTCGTGAGTAATGCCAATTCCAACGCGGTGATTCAACTTGATGCTCAATACTCATTTTCATAATCAGTATTACGTTCTTCAGCTCAACAAGCAATATCACAGTTCTTTTACTCCTGGACCGGCCAGCCCTTCTTCTCTTGCTTGGGTTTGACTGGGGCTTTCTTCTTCTTTACTGCCAGCGCCTGCTTTGCCTTCTCCTTCTCGGTGTCCTTGACCTTCTCATACGCTTCAATCATGAGCTTGTTTTCATGATTATTCAAGAACTTGATTCATGCAGAGGTCTGGTTGGCATGAAACTTGCCAGACTTCGGAGCAGCCATACCCTGGACAGGTAGTAGATGGTGCACACGCTCAGCCACTGCAATAATCAATGTATCCTCGCTGCTCACAGCACATTTCTGGACCATACCACCCTCGGCCACAGTCGGACATCGTAATGGCATCTTCTCAATATATGTAGTCTCGGTATGCGCGACGTACTTCTCCATGCCTAGGATCCGAGCGGCATAGATGACGTCGAGAACTGACTCAATGATGCGAGTATGAATCGGCTCTGTACAAACCAAAAATGGCTTGTGAACCTCGCAAGTCCGCTGGCTTTGTCGAGAAATCAGCAAGCAGAATCCCCCCGGCTGGGAAGATCACACAGAAGAAGAATGGGATAGCATGAAGGCACACGATCTTGTCACTTTTGTGCTGAAGTTCTCGCCCAAGATGGAGGCTATCCTGTCCCTCATCCGGGACAAAGCGCTGCTCATGTCCGAAAAGATCCTCTTTTGGTTCCATTACCCGTTCACCCAATCGTTGCTGATGGAAGTCCTGCTTTTGCTCAACATTCCCGCAATCAACATCGACGCCACCACGTCGAAGGAAGGTCGCAAAAAGCTGATTGATCAGTGGAACTAGCCCCGAACCATATTGAGCAGTGGGTTTTGCAGAACCCGGATCTTGACGACGCGCAGAAAGCCCTGGCCTGCCGCTGGGCCCACACAAAGTTCGTCATCCGCAGGACGTATAGTTCGACATTGCCAGGCGCCAACTACTCCATCGGAGCTTCACTACCACCCCTAGAGCATCGCATGGTAGTTCGAGAGATGAGAAGAGACTGCAATAGGATCTATGAGCGGGGTGTTGTTCAGTGGCAAGGCTGCGCCTTCACGGTCAGCCGCACGGCCAACGGGATGCGACACATCCAAATGGCAGGTACCAACGCGCTGTCGAAATTGGTACCTTCTTCCCCCCCCGTGCTTGAGCTTCACGTTAACCTCCCTGTCGTGAAGCCCCAGCCGGGCGAGCCATTTAGCGACAAGCATGACCGCGATCGAAACTCGTGGTTTAACCAGAACTCTGCAACCTACACCGCCATGCCAATTGACGTTGACGCGTCAGGGAAGCGACTTGCTTTGATCCAATCGACGAGAACCTTGATCGCCTGGCCTGTCGCCTTCTTGACACTAACCCACTTCGCGTCAGGGTTAGCCAAGAAGTGCGAGCGCAGGACCGGAGACACAACGACCATAGCGAGGAGGGGCGCCGAGTACATGTCGTAATACTTGGACACTTCTACGAGTTTCTCAGCTTCGGTGAGCGAAGTCATAGAAGAGATGGGTGTGGACGGCGGTGCGATGCCCCGCTTGGAGACGAGAAGGGAGACAGAACCGGCGTGGGAGAGCGTCTTCCGGAGGTTGTGGTTCCAAACGGTGATGTTGTTGTCGTTACGGAAGTTGGCAACGAGGGCGATAGTCTCATCGGTTGCTCCAGCGACGGAGGGGGAGCAATCTTCGCATGCCGCAGAAGATAGGACAAACAAAAAGCCCCAATGATAACCCTCAATGCCTCCGCGTCTTGATTACGGTTGATGATTTGCGTATATATTGTATCACCATGGAAAAACAATCATCTGATGTCCACTCAAGCAATTCCATAAATAAGAAGCATCTAGCCGTTATAAATTATCCCATATCTTAATCTAAACATTGTGTTCCACCACATTACACCGTGAATCTATCCTTGAGCAAAAAGCATTCCAACAATATTGCCGAATACTGGGGTATATAAAACGTGACATTATGCACCGCATATGAGACACAGTAGGTACCAGAATATTACCTGTATATATTCATGCCTTCCGATTCCCTTTCAAGTATCCCCCCTACACACTGGCATCATGCAAACTTCGCACTCACACCACCGTAAATCGAACCTCCAATCTCATCTCAATATACTGGCAAGAGTGAGGAGAGCCCTTCCATGCAACACACATAGCAACGATAAAAACTGCGTTCCTGAGAACTTGTAGCACATATAATATGTCGAATCTTGACCCCACTTCACGACCAATCAGGTCATGGTCACGTGCACACCGATTCAAGCATGATACGGTACCCTTCCCACAGAATTCAAAGATGAAGCTGATAAACATGCAACGTAGAATACACGTGTTGAAGGAGAGAATGGACATGGGAAGACGTGTATTTTGTGTTTTTGTAATTACTCCATTCTCCGTTGCCCAATGGCGAAACGCCAAAACACGGCCACGACATGCAAGCACTCACCTACTCGTTACTCACATCCGCCAAACCAACCATGGTTTCAGATCCACTATATTGAAACACGAAGCTTCTCCGATCGTGGTATAGAAAAGACAAAAGGCAAACGCCGGAGGGAGAAAGGAAGGGATAAGACACCGACGGACCAGTGGGCAGTGGTGGAGGATGTGCACGTACCAATCAAACCAGTTTGTCATAGAGACTCCTGGTGCATATTGATCGACGCTGTTGACTGGTGCCAGGGGATCTTTTGCGCTGCCTAGGCCGATGACGCAGTTGAGGAACTGGGGCCACGACCAGCGGAACGACCGCCCTAGCAGGAGTTAGGAAATATACGCTAAGCTGTGTTGCAGTACTAGATATTAGATGTTCAGGGGCACTTTGAAGCTTGAAAAGCCGCGGAAGTGTTCAGATATTTGGCACATGCCTGTACAGTGTGAGGGTGAAAACTTACCTTGCACGGACCTTTGCGGATAGCTTGGATCTCGTCCATCTTCGTCGCCAACGGCTTATGCTCCTTCAAAAATTTCTCGAACGAGGCAATATCGGGGATAGTGCGTCCCAGGCGTTGATGGACAAGACAGTTCGCAAGACAATCGAAGATCGGATCGTTGGCGGGATAGACAATGTCCACAATGTGGCCCATCAAAGCGTACGAAAGAGTGTTGTTGCGAATCTTCTCACAGTACTGCTTGGTGAAGTGGCCCACGTAATTGTTGTTGAGACCCATGACACGAGCGGCGCGCACAATTTCCAAGTTCTCTCGGTGCTTGCGATCATCGTCTTTCATGTCAAGGTGAACGCTAAAGACGCGTTTGATGTGGGTGTGTTCGTTCATCCACACGATGTGCTTCTGTGCGGCTTCTTTGGTCATGGATCCGGCGGGAAAGGTGATGCCCGTAGCTTTCGGGTTCTTTTTCCAATGCTCGAAGGCTGTGCGAGAGACTTGCATCATCATATACAAGGGAACATGGCCGATGACCTTGTTTCCCAACTTGAGGGTAATGGTAGGGCCATTTCCAAAAAGGGAGCGCTCAGCCTGAGTCATCTTTCGGATGTCTAGGTCAGGCTTGATGTCGGGAACGACGTTTGGCTTCGTACTCAATCGCTTGACGTGGGTGGCCTTGGACATGTGAACATCCGCGGTGATCTTCTTACCGAACTTGGACATATCAATTCCCATCTTCAGCTTCGGCGGGGGAGGAACTGGCTGGACCTTCTTGATGGTCTCGACTGTGGCGAAGACAGGCTCAGCCAGATTTGTAGGCGTGGGGATGCCGGTACCCGAGTTTGGCGAGCTCATGGGCGGAAAGTCGTTGGCTTCGAAAACCGCCTCGGTGGACACTGGAGCAGGTGTAACCAGAATAAGCTCGACACTCTCCTGCTCGGGCTCGGCAGCTGTACTCGGGGAAGCCGGGGTATCGATAGGCTCCGTGGCCATAGCTACTGGCCCGCTCAGAGCGAGGGTGAGGAAGCTATTGGTATCGACGGTGGACGCCTCAATCTGCGGGGCAATGGCAGGAGAGGCGTCATGCTGAACCTCAAGAGCGCGTGTATCGGTGTCGGCCAGAGTCTCCGACTCGGATTCAGGTGTAGATGAGTTAGCCAGTTCATCCAGCTTGGTCTGCAGCTCGCAGGCGTATTGTGCCTTGTCTTTGAGCTCCTTCTCAAGCTGGGCAATGCGACGATCCTTCTCATCGACCTGTCCAAAGTGTTGCTTGACTTGAAGCTCTTTCTCGCAAAGCTGCTGCTTCAAGCCGTCCACATTTTTCTCGAGGCTCTCAATCTTGGCATTGGCTTCCTCGAGCTCGGCCTCGGCGTGTTGCAGCTCTTGGATGCGAAGGTGGAGTTTGGTGACGACATTTCCAGCGGGCACGGGTTGTATAGGTGCGGCAACGGAAAAGGGCGAGAAATCGTCGTCATCTTCGTAGTCGGCCCAATTGAACGTGCTCGGAGTGGCCGAGACCAGAGTGTCGCGTGCAGCTCCATTGCTGCTATTCGCCGCCATTGGGCTCGTAAAGACAGCGGACGGGGTAGAAGGCTCTGGTGTCTGAACAGTAGGTGGGGGGATCTCAAGCTTCGGCGCGGCGGAGGAGGCAATCTTCGACCAGAGGGGCACGTTACCTGCCATGGCAAGGTCGCGTGGGCGGACAGAAAAGGAAGCCACAGGCGTTGAGGTAGAAGGCGGACAGAAGGTGGAAGGAGAAAGGAAGAGTTGGGGTAGGGAGGTGCGGGTGTGCGGGTGTGCGGACGAGGAAAGAGGAAAGAGGGGGGTACGTAGGGTTAAATACAGTGGGAGGGCTTGATGATAGCGCGACTCGGTGTTTGAACACGCATGCCAAGCCTGTGGGGTAAAGTCGAGAGGGAAAGTGCTCACGTGGTGAGAGGTGAGAGGTGAGGCACGGGATGGGGAAATGTTAGCAAACAAACAAGATTCTCCGGTTGCTTCACGCAGCTCGGGGAAAAAGAGAAGGAAAGAGACGGGTGCGCAACTGCCTCAAAACCCCGGCGGACATGTTAACAATGGAGCAATAGTACGGAGTGGGGGGATTTGGACGAGATGGAATACATATAAGAGAGAGCAAATTATGGTACTCTTACGGCTACGGTTGGTGCAGTACTTCGACAGGCATCTCAACTACATAAACTGTTTGGAAGACAGCATCCATGTCTGACGGAGAAGGGCCAGCAAGGTGCTCTGCAAGACTTGTCCAAGAGAATGCAACACCTAGTACTTTGTCCGTCCGAGGAACACGCGTGCGTTATATTCCGCAATCATGGTTTTGCGAGACCGTATGACTTCGTTTCTTCTACCTTTTCATCAGCCCAAGTGCGAAGGTCGCACGGCACCCTCACAAGAAGCCTTCACCCGCCGGAATCATCCTTTGGGTAATCTGAAGGACGCCGGTGGGCTTTTTACGGCCATCAGAAGGACATACGCGCTTTTGCAATACAATTCGAGGGGAGTGAGAGTGAGAGACGAGGTTGGAGACGGCAAAAGCGGGTCTCGGCACGGCTCCACCATTCTCCGGCCCAACCGTCGACGCGTCTGTTGTTTTATTACTTGCCTCCATGTACCTCATTCCATCTTACTCCCATTGTAATTGCGGATATTCTGTTATTGCAACGTCCGCAACCTGGATTGCTGCCTGTACAATGCCGCCGATGCCGTCCACCCTCGGCGGCACCTTCCTCCGCTGCTCCAAACGCGTTCCACGAGAGTGGTGCGAAGCCGCAAGACGAAAGGAGGAAATTGGATGAACGAGGTCGATGATAACCTTGGAACGCCGTCGCTACGAGCTTACACTTCTACCATCTTGACAATCGCGGCCAAACATGCAGCGAATTCCACCCTCTCCCGGTGCTTCCATGATTTGATCTCAGATCGTTCTGCTGCGACATACACGTACCTGCACCATGCTTCACTGCTCTTACCCTCCCCAGTCTTGTCCTTCCGTACCCGTAAGATACATTCTGTTTACAAACATCATTCGGGGAAACTACCCTCAGCACTAGCCTCACGGTTTCTACAAGCCTTTTCCCACTTCTCCGTCTTTTCTTCTCCTTACCTCTCATCCCAACTCTTCTCTTCCAACTCTTCTCTTCCAACGCCAAACGACAATAACAACACACTCCAATATTGCCGTTGCTGCCCCGGTTCTTGGTCTGTATCCCTCTACGTCACTGGCTTACTATCCTGCCACGCTTTCATCTACCCCTCGTCCCGCCATGTTGTACATCCAGCATTGGGACCATTGCTGACAACTGCAGGCCACCTCATTTCATCCCAACACCGGTGACCGTCCCAGAGCTGCCATTCTCATAATCGGTCCCTCCATCACCGCCTGCCATGCGATTCACTGTGCTGATCGCCGTGGCCATCGGCGTGCTGCCTCTCATCGTCGCTCAACAGGCTGCCCTGCGGTATGATAGTTACTCGAGCTCTAACTCCGACTCCGACTCCGACTCCGACTACGAGATCGTATGTGACCAGAATGGCTGTGTCGTCGACGGCAAGCCTTATTCTCCAACTCCTGAATACACGCATAAACATCGCAGCCGCGACTGGCACATCGGCTGCACTGAGCCTGGAAAATGTGACTACTACGAAGACCAACACCCCCTTGGCCGCCAGAATCCTCTACCCTCCCGCAACAATGAAAATGCCTTGGATCTTGCAGCAGATAAATACCTACTCCACACGCACTGCAAGCCCGGAGGCGACCATACCATTGAAATCCTCTACTCGGGGTATAAGTTCAATCACGAATGCCCGGACCAGAGCACCTGTGTCGACATTGGGGAGCATGGTGCTTGCGCTCTTGCCGACGGCCGCTTTTTGGTTCTAGCTCGCGGTCAGTACCTGTTCCTCACCTGCAAAGATCCTCGTAATCCTGCTACCTGTCTTCACTATGACAAGCATCCTCTCAAGCCGATGTCTTTCAACACACGTTCGGACTTCTCCCCCCCTGCAATGAAGAACAGCAGCCATTCGAATGATCAGATTAGCAAGCGCATAAAGAAGATTCGTTACCGATGTAACCCATATCAGCACGGCGTTTCCCAATACTACAACCGAGGCTGGTGGCTCAATTGGGACGTCTGCGAAAACTACGGCAGCTGTATCGAAACTGGTGAAAATGACAACTTGGTGTGCTTTGACGGCAAGAGTTACACACCTGTACGAAAAATGCGGTACCTCAATTTTGAGCCGGTCGAAAAGCGAAAGAAGAATTCTTTTCGTTGCTCTCCCGATCATGACAACGTAATTCAATACCTCGATGTCCAGACGGATACTTGGATCGGCTTTTACACCTGCGACGATGGCGGGATATGTGAGGATAAAGGCAACAAAACCAGATGTGCCCATTATGAAAAGTCCCATGTCGCCCACCAACGCCCATTACACTTAGCTCATTCATCTCTGAAACTTTCCCGAGCTCCCCCCGACGCACCAGATTTCCACACCCACGACACTCGCTGCAACCCCCAGGATCCAAGCGAGATTCAAGTCTTTATGAAAGGGTCCTGGGAGCACCTCTATACGTGCACTTTCAAAGGAGCCTGCATCGACGTCGACGGACACGGCGCATGTCGTCTGAAAGGCAACACCTACGAATTGCCCGCTGTCAACAATGCCTCCCTCGCAGCCGGTGAGCCCGAGAACCCGCTTCGCGTCCGGACCAAGTGCAACGTGTTCAATGAGACCGAGGTTCTCGAGTGGAATGGCACGGGATGGGGCTTCAACGGCGTCTGCCTGCCACCCTTTGTCTGTCACGACTTCGGTGGCAGTGCCGACTTCGCGTTCTGCGCTCACCGGAAGCTTGATCAGTCGCAGGTCTGGTTGCCCTGGCCTTCTTTATCTGCGTCATCCCAGCAACGTCTCATAACTCGCTGCCGTGATAAGCGAGCACTCGAGCAGTTCAATGGCGCTGCATGGGTTGCGTATCAGCAATGCCCCCACAACTTCGAGTGCCGGCAGCTCAGCACCAAACCTCGCAATGGCGGTTGCGCCGCCCCGCACGTAAACCAAGTTAACCCCATGCCGGAGCCTGATCCCGAATTTCAAAATGACCGGTACACAATTCATACAGGTACCACCGATGATGGCTTGATCGAAGACAGTCAGAGGGAAATTACCCAAGGAGAAGTATTGCGAAACGAAGGCAGTGAGATGGTTGATGAAAGCCACAGGCTTTTCAACACCATCTTCGGTCCTGATGCCGATTCTGCAGACATGGACAACATCAAAAAATACCACGCAGCAGCATCTTCTCGCATCGACGCTATTCCCCAGGCTACCGATGCATCCAGCATTCACCACCATCCCGAGCATGGCCTCGTTCAAGACACTCTAGAAATGCATGAACATGGTGATCATCTCATCGATGAAGGGACCAAGCTCGTTGATCAAGGTCGCCGCCTTCTCCATGCCATTTTCGGCGATCGCACTGACCAGTACATTGCCAATATGACTGCGAGCATGGACAGCGAACGCAAGAAAACTGAAGCTACCAATACTGCCGCAACTGCCTATGGAGGCGACCTTTCCGGCGCTTCCGATCATTGGGAGAAGAGCAGTGACGAGACATCCGAAGAGGATGAAGTCCCGGCGGCTGTTGGATGGCAGCCATCCCGTTCACAATCGTCCTCCTAAGTCGGGTGATAAGCCCAGTACTGTTCACCAATTCTGTCGCCTCTTTAGGGGTGAGGTTGACTGTTAGATCGGTCTTCTCGAATGGTGCCAGCCGTACGTCTGGGAGTGATCATGTCTTTGGACGGATTTCTTACTCTTCACTTTATGTTACTGTTTGTAGGTTTTTGATCGCCCTATTCCTTTTGGGCTCTGTCTACTTCCCAAAACGCTTCTTCATGTTAGTTAGAGCTTAGTAGGTTCAATTGATTGTATTCTTCTGCTTGTTCCATGCTTTTCTTTTGATGGGATTACGAGTCTGACTACCGGCTCGTTATTCTCGTGCTGCATTGGCGGGCTGATGCCTGTGTCTTTGTCCTACACTGCGACGTCACTTTACTTTAGTTCATGTCATATCAGAGCTCTTTTCCCCTTTTAATCTACAGTCTGCGATTCACATGGCGTCAGTTCTGGGAACGAATGTAAGGCCTCCACATTTACTTGAACTGGTAACGCTAACGCTACTTTTAGTTTAGCTTTCAAAAGTGCACCGTCAACTCGGCTGTGCTCAACTCGTTATCGACAACGACTCATCGCTTTCAATACGGGCAGATCAGGCAGCCAAAGAGCTTAAGTTTGCGATTCCTCTCGACCCCTGTCTTTTGTTTTCCCATCCATTTCATCCTCATCTGTGTAGGACCCCTATTGAACATGTCTCCTAAACTGAACCCCCCATCATCAACTTCCCCATCGTCACCATGTTCCCACACTATTCTACAACTCGAACCCTCGTCCTTTGCCCCTATAGCAGGCTATGAACGACCAGATGCGCGGGCGAGAATCGCGGCGAGCTCGAATTCTGGACGCGCCCCGCCGTTGAGAAGCAAAGCCGAAGCAGAGAGCAGTGCCAAGGAAGAAAGTCGAATGTTTCCAGCACCACTTGTATTGCCGTTTGATGATTTGAACTGGGATCCTGATGCTGAGGGGCAGAGTCTCAAAGACTGGATCAATGAGAAACATCGGAACAAGGTCACGCCGAAGAGGAAGACCATCTATGTGGCTGGGTACCCAGAGGTCGATGAGCAGGTAAGGGAGATGGAGACGTGGGTACAGCCGAATCTGAGGAGTGATAGGAAAGAGGATCGTGGAGATGGGGACGTTGCGATGAGTGGATGTGAAGAGGAGAAAGAGGCGGAGCAACCGGATGTCGATGAAGTAGCAGACTACCTCCACGCCTTCTACCATGGCATGCCAGTCAAACGTCTCCCCATCCCTTTACGCTGGACCATCTGGCCGGAGCCTAAAACCACCAAACGCACCAAAAAGACGAGCAGTATCCCGAAATATGTCTCGCTGCAGCACGGCGAAAGCATGACGCGCGTACGAGCGCGACCAAGCCCAGATGGCGCTGTTCCCGCGCAGTTAAACCTCGACGATATCCTCGACGCCGCCCTCGCCTTCCTTCCAAAAGACGCATATGCAGTGGTGTTGTTGGTCAAGCACGACATTTACGAGAACGAGGAGGATGATTTTTGCGCGGGGAGAGCGTATGGGGGGAGCAGAGTTTGTGTTGTGCAGGGTGCGAGGTATAATCCCCAGCTTGATGGTGATGGTGATGAGGGAGGAAGTGGGCACGCATGGCCTATGAGTCATTGTAAAACCTATGTCGACGCGTTATGTGCGAAAGAAGATATCCTTCCCCAAAATGCGACGCAAGAAGAACTCGATCTTTCCGCCTCCGGCGCCATGCGGGCAGCCATCAATGCCGCCGCCCAACTTGGAGCTTCCAACTCACCAGAGGACAAGATGGCTCTTTGGACGACGCGCGTCGCTCGCACAGCGTCCCACGAACTGGGACACTGCATGGGCATGGATCATTGCATTTACTTTGCGTGTAACATGCAGGCTACCTCTTCAATGGTAGAGGATGTTAGACAGCCACCGTATTTGTGTCCGGTTTGTGAAGCCAAGATTGGGTGGCATGTTGCCGGTGAACCGGCAGAAGGGATAAGGAGCGCGGAGAGAGAGGAGATGAGGAGGAAGTGGGTCAGGGAGAGGGGAGGGAGGATTGGAGCGTTTTGTGAGGGAAGGGGGGATGTGGGGATGTGGAGGGCGTTGGGGGAGTGGGGAAAGGTAAGGTTGGAGCGGATGGAGGTGGTGGAGTGAGGAGATTGTGGTTGAGGTGGAAGAGGATGCTATGTGGGTAGTAGATAGTCATCAAGCAATGACACTGTAGAACAAAAGAAACCATAAAGGAAGGCTGTGAGAATTGTGTCACGTGTAGTTCACCGTTTTGTGCACGCCAGTCACCTAACACAGGACCGTGCGTGGAACAGACAAAACTCGATTGCGTGTTCTACTTGGATAGTCAGCAGTTTCCCAGTACTACTATGTACGATTACAGTTTCGTGGTCCTATCTCGATCTATCTCATACATTAGGCCTCGAAGCATTGACGTGCCTGCACGGCCTCGAAGGAAGAATCAGAATCGGGCCATACGACTTATGGTGGAGAACTCCACATGATAGGTGGGTATCCTGTTCCTGTAGTTTGGTCATCTCGAGTCAAAGATACGAACCGATGCGCCTGCTCGCTACAATACATACAAATTAGGCCGATATCTATACAAGGGGGACTCAGAAGAGGGAGGTGTCGGTTGAGAACCAATCGGCGCCAAGTATCAGGATCAAATTCGACAGGGAGGGGGCAGCCCACTCATGGAGTCCCCCTTGTATGGTGTGGCTGCTCTACCAAGTGCATGCATGATGCAGATGGTCCGGACGCATATTAGTTGCTTGATCGACCATACCCTAGTCTAGTCGAAACAGCGGTTGCATGTAACCTGGCGATCCGCTTTTTAGGCACACGCACACGCGCAACTTCACTTTCTTTTTTCCGACACCGTCATAGTTCCACTGCGACACAGCGACAAGACGGAATCGCTCGAAAAGGAAACAAATAATCGCGACGCAAGCACCGGAAGCTCATCTGTGTTCTTTGCTCCCATTGCAGCACGTACATTTGACTCTATCGATTGCTGAGCTTCGTTGTTATTCGCTACCTGCGTATGCAGCTTGTCTGCAACCATCACGACCCGCTCCTCTCCAACGAGCACATACTTCATATCTTCTCCTACCTCGACGGTGACAATGGATGAAATGGCTCTATCGCTCCAATTCCCATCCCAAATTACGCGCTCGTTAAGCTCCGCAGCTTGAATCGCAATTTCTGCGCTCTTGCATCGGAAAATGCGTTTGGGACTTTGGTTCTCAGTAATACGCGGGAAAAGCGGGGAGTCGATTTACGAGGTCGCGAAGTGATTTACGCGTGTTCCCTGGATGCGCATCCCACGACTGAGGCACCGGCGAAAGAGAGTCTTCCTGGGGTTATGGAGGATGCGCTTTCGCATCTCGTGGCGTGGTTTCTGAAGATCGAGACGCTCTGTATGGAGTTTGGTTGGGGTGACAGAGAATCTGGTGCGAAATCTTACGACGCCATTGGCCAGAAAATCGCGGGTGTGATCAAGAGATTGGGGATACGGAATATGCCGGGGCTTTACGCATCGTCATTGCTGTCGGAGGGGTGGAAAAGGTTTTCTGGTGGCCAGAGAGAAGGAAATCAAGTTTGAAAAGTTGGTGGAGTTGAGGATTTTGCATCGTAGGGAAGATTTCGGAGGCCGGATCGAGGGGACTGAAAATTGAGGAGGAGGAATCAGAGGGCGATGTGCAGGTCTCTATACATCAAAGGAGCTGATAATTTAACAGTCTTCAAGCCACGAGAAGCGGAGAATCCAGAAAGAGATGGAAGAGCTTAAAAGAGCTGGGGGACTTGTAAGGGGCAAAAGGCGATAACCAGTGTAAAGATATATAGAACAATCTCCGGTTCTTTCCCTCAAATGCTTGCACTTGAACATCCTCCATCCTTCAACGATTCAAGTATGAGGTATCATTCAACTTTCCACTCCCTGAACTCGCCATCATCATGCGCAATCCCAAACTTGACCTCGCATTTCTTGCATTCAACAATACCATGTCCGCAATAAGGACATTTGCTGCAGTTAGCAGCGCACCAACCGGTTCCCGGAGTCAAGACGCTTTTCTCAGTGCAGGAGTGGCATCTGCGGTACCAGAACGAATTCTCGGGGGTACCGGCTGGACGGAGAAGCTCGGAATAGTTGGACATGATGGCTTTGAACATTGTCGTTGGACCTTGGGGGTAGTCTTCGGAGTAATTTGGCAGTGGTTTTGCTCTTTTCTGCCGTTTTTTTGCTATGAGGCTTCGTGGCGGAAGTTAGGGGATGCTGAGGTGGCGGATTTGTGCATTTGATATTAAAATGTAGTGAAGGATTGCAAATGGAAGAATATCAGTCAAGTATTCCGGGAGAGAAGACATCGGGTTTACTATCGCAGTGACCAAGCCGCTGTCCATAGCATCAATGGAATAAATGACAAATGTCTGTGAATTCTTTACTCGTTGATTGTCCTTTTCCGACCATAATTTTAGTGGGGAAAAAACTTGGGTCAAGCGTTCTACCTTTGACACATCTGTAGATATACATATTCAGAGTCCGATTGATGTGCCTCCAGAGACTCGTCGGAGATAGGCACTAACTATTCGGATCGGACCCGAGCGGGGCTGGATGGTGCACCGGCCTGGATGGTGCACCGGCCTGGGTAGGCGAGGTGCAGCAGTAGTAAGCTTCCGGTAAATCGTAATTGGACACCTGTTATCAGACAAAACGTTGATTGCACAACTCTATGTGACAGTGCGGACGGTGCGGTTGGCATAGCAGAGTTGCGCATGAAAAGCACCGACAAGGTGGGACGGTTATATATTCCCGAAAGAAGCCTATGGATAAGAGCACAGAAGCTATAGAACTTAGTTAAAATCAACGTGTTTGGAGACGCGCGTAACATCAAAAACTTACATTGATATTCTGCAAAGTGAGATCTCACAGTTCGACTAAATTGCGGGGAGGTGATCGACCATGCTCGTATCCAACACCCTCTAGCGCGTCATTGTGCAACTGCACACGGCCTAGCCCGTTGTCTAGGCTGAACACTAGCCCGGGTCGTCATAGTTTGATTCCTGCGACCTTTGGGCTTCGCCTATGCTATTGGTGCCCAACTAGACGGAGGAAAGTTTGATCCCCTGATGTTAAACTGGTAAGATTATTGTTCCGCGTCAAAGGTGGTACATGAGCAGATTTCTCCCCTGACCTTTCCATCTTCCGTACGCCTGGTTTATGGTAAGACTCTGAAGTGGTACCACGTACCACCTCAATCATGTCGGCATTCTGTTCCTTGTCATCTATGCGGTTCTGATCTCAAATTCTCATTCCCTAGCGAAGTTCACATACTGAGCCTTCATCGCGTTTCTTGGCGAGCTATTGAGCACTAACGTTATTATCGTTAATCTTGAAGGCAGGTTGAAGAAAATGTCGAGAGACCGGCCTACAGCCGAGGAGTTCAGGTTGCTCAAAGAAGCCGTTGATGCCTACATAACCAAGCTTCAAGCCGGCCGAAAACTCTCCGAATGCCATATCAACAACCTGGTCGCACAGTTCAATCGTTACGGCCTCAGCACCATCACCGAGATAATCAATTACTTCGACGCCGAGATTGCCAGGGTAAGAAAGCCCCACGAGGACGCTCTAGACCCTATCATCAACTGGCTCCGCCCAGAGAGCGATTCTCCATCCTATGTTGATAGCCAGTACTTCGTCACTGAGAGGAACAAGAATCGCTTCAAGGACTTCAACGTTCACCCCACGGTGTACAAAAGGACAATGACTTGGGACTGGCAGCCAATCACTGTCGGTGTTTTTGTTCCCAAGAACATCGACAAAACAAAACCCGTCCCTGTGCATGTTCAATGGCATGGTGGTGGCTTCGTGAGTTTACTCTGCACTTCAAACCTCTTTGTCACCACTGACCGATGCTTCATGCTAGGCCACTGGAGACTGGGCATCTGAACCATTCTTCGCCGGGCACATCCTCCGACAAGCACTGGCTAACAACGCCATCATTCTTGCACCCAACTACCGCCTCATGCCTGAAGGCAGCGGCTCACAAATCCTCTCCGACGTTGAAGACTTTTGGAAATGGTATACAAGTGCCAGCTTCACGTATCTTATCAACCGCCTGCACCCTGGCCTTAGGGTTCAACGCAAACAGCTTCTTGTCTCGGGTGAGAGTGCGGGAGGCTTTCTAGCGGTATATTCGTGGCTTAAATGCTCTGGACCGGAGATGCCTATACGTGCGCTATGGCTAAGATACCCAATGTTGAAGTATTATACGAGAACCTGGCCGACGGCCGACGGAGAGAAAAGAAAGAAGGGGGAATTGTGGTACATGAGGGATTGGGTGAGGAGGGAAATGGCGGAAGAAAAGGTTGAGGTATTGTTAGCGAAGGTCAAGGCGTTAGAAGAGATCGGGCAGTGTCCGGCGGTGACAAAAGGGACGATGCCGCTTCGTATGCTAGGCGCATTTACGCTCTCTACCACTGGGAGGTGGCGGGAGAATTTTCAGAGAGGGAACAAAACCCCGGACATTCTGGACATGATAGCCGATGTATCAGTAGGGAGGATGGAGCCGAAGCAGTTCCCGCCGATGTTTATTTATCATGCGCCTGATGATATAAATTGCCCGATTGAGGACACTTGGGCCTTTATCAAAGCTTGCCAGAAGCGATGGCCGCGACAGTATAAGAAAGGTCGGCGTATACATCTAGAGGAAGTCACTGAGCTAGCTGACAAGGATGGTGGAGATGGTTTCAGCACTCAGGTTGGCCATGGGTTTGATCAGAATCTTCACGAAAACCGGGAACCTTTTTTGAAGAGGACCTTGGAAGGTATTTGGGGAGAGTGGGGTTGGAATGTAGAAGATGCGAAAGGCGCTAGAACTGTTAAAGAGGCTAAAGAAAACGCACAGCTGCGTGCTAGGAGTCCCTAGGGGTCCTTGAGCCTCACATATCTTAAAATAATTATTGTACACTCATATATTAAACGCACAGATATGCTTTCCACAGGCTGATAAGTTGGCACATGAGAAGGTTTTGATCATCGTTGGAGAAGCAAGTCATGATTTTCAATAATGAGCTTGGGTGGCAAGTTTTATACAAAGCTACGAGTCAGTAGCTGTACCATCAAGTATTGGAAGCTGGGCTACGGTCTGCACGGTTTTGGAGGTGGTCATCAAGTATTTGACATTAGAGCCGTTGTCCTGTAGTTAAGGGTACTACGATATGAGCACGATCTGTGCATTCTCCAGCTTCAGGCACACTGTAATAATATGCCCGCCAAGGCTGCCTTCTGGTGTCTCTGCTCTTCATGGCTGTATATCCTGTGGTACATATGGCTTTGACTGTCAAGTTTTTGACTCATGATCTTCCGATATAAATTGCTTTCAAATCACGTAGGGGTACTGCTTCAGTATCTTCCTCATACGCAAGAAATTCTACCACAACCAACTTTCACTGCCTACCAGCTCACTTATCCCCGATTACAACTAGACTGACCCAGCAGGTTAAGGACCAAATTCAGAAGAGCAAGGAATAATTTAGGCCGTATCTCAACTTTATACAGGCCAAGTACAATCCTGACGCTGGAGTGCTGGCGCGACCGAACATTACAAGCCGTACTTGGTTCTAAGACTTCCAACAATTCGATATCAAATTTAGGACAATACAAACATGGGATAGACAGAAATTGAGGGTTCACATGCTGATACCGAAAGCTCTGAATGCCAATGGAGAATATGAGGATCAAAACGGGACAAAATGTGAACAAATAATGCCCCGTCTGAGTATCATATATATATTGCCATATAAGCGAGGTTTTCTCGTGATAAAGAAGCTTTCATTCCAGTTCATTTCTTGTTCCATGGGGGTTGTTTCGCAATTTCTCCATTCTATATACAGTCACACGACAAAAGTCTGTTCATCGCGGTGAATTCCAACTAAAGTTTATATGAAAAAGAAAGTCACAAGAACGTGAAAATTA
>JAGQEM010000024.1:157221-198995 GCA_019202945.1 Corynespora olivacea
TCGGATGGTACGAATAGACTCAATTTTTAGATGTTGTAACTTTAAAATTAAATATTAGGTAATGTTGAGGGTATGATGTAGGAAAGTATGCTGTAAATACTCACGTGATCTTATCACATGATCACGCTATTTCCATAGGGATAGCGCCTTGCTCTCCTCCGCCACTCTTAGCCTCCTGAGCGTCTAATTCTACTTTGTGTTACTACACCGATTGTTCTCTTTCTTTGTTGTTTGTTTCGTCCGTTCATAGCCTTCAGTCTATTGCAAAGTAATGGTAGGGGAAATTTGCTTTGACAAACAGACTTTTGTCGTGCGACTGTAGCCCACATCAAGCGCCTGCAGTTCAACTGCTATATCCAAAATTCTACGCAGGGACTTCTGTTATTCTGTGGCCTCAAACTAAAGCAAATACAATGGGTCAAAGGTGCTGAGTTGATTACCGCGCTTGAGAACTTCGGCTTAGGTGATCTTAAATTTCTATGTTTGAAAATTAAAACTTCGTTTGAGCCTGTAGAGAGCCAGGGACATGATCTGTCAGACCACATCTATTTTGAAAGGGTTACAATAGCAATTCTGGTGCTGAACGGTGTCATGGAAAGTCAGGTTAAGGCTGCTCAATGCAAGATTGTCATGGATGGCGTACCGCTTGAAGATGTGAGAGAGTCATACCAGAGCGACTGATGATTTTTATTAGCATGCTTGATCAACTAGCATTTTCGCTGGTTTAGGGTACGCAAAGTGTTGTTGAAGTTTTGGAGTATGATAAGTCACTGTCGGCATGCGTTGATCTGCAACAGTTTCGCTCGCCCGAACAAGATAAACCATTGACGGTGGTATTGAATAACGCTATACCTACAACTCAAAAATAAACTACTTCCGTCTATATTTCATTGATATCAACGGGACTGTATATGGCTTACCTGCACCATGGTATCCAACTGTAACTTTCCTTAAACGCTGCCACCAGTCCTTCTTCACCTCATGATCGTGACCTACATTCAAATCGTCCCCCCGTCCCGTCCAGATATCCATCTCGTATGGTTGTATAATTTTCGTCTTGTGCTACAGCTTATGTGCAACATAGAAGAGAACGAAGATGAGAATGACAATGCAGTTGACAGCGAGGTCTTGCGTAGAGAAGGGGCTCAGGAAAGTCGTGTAGCCTATATTAATTAGTATGCTTCATTTTGAAGGCCATGCAACTGGAACGGATCAGTCTTACCTTGGAAAAAAATGGGGAAGACATTCGCAGCAAGGCACGCATACGTCCCATATGGATGCCACATCGCCTTGAAAGGCAAAGTTAACAGACTCTGGCCCTGCGAAGCCATCGCTTGTCTGAACCGTCCATATACGAACTCAATGAGCGCACAAACAATAAAGGTCCCACGCCTGACAGCGTGATAAGCGCATTATACAGTGTCCCTGCCGAAGCTGACCGCGACAAGAACGCAGTGCATGCAAAGGCATTAGTGAACAGAAGTGCAACCTATGGTACACCACGCTTATCATTCTTCCCCAAGATATTAGCTCTGGACTAATGTCAAAGATACGGTGAAAGATAATGCGTGAGATGAAGGTGTTAGTTTATTGCTAGAGACTCGGCATTTTCACGACTTTCATTTCAAGGCCTGCATTCGTCTATGCGCATACCGACATGGCAGCAATAATACTATACTCAAAAATTGACAAGATGAAAAGTACTAAGGGTCATGACATCGTGTTAAAAACTGTGCATACGCGATGTGGATCGGCCCGATGCTGACGTCGATCCAGTCATCCTAGGTTCTTTGTTATCCTCACACCCACAACATCGGCACCTCTTCACAATGTCCCAATCCCAACCTCTTAAGGTCCTTATCACAGGAGGCGCACGAGGTATAGGTCGCGGACTCTTCCGCCACTTTCTCCGCACCGGTCACTCCGTCTACATCCTCGATTTTAACGCCTCTGAACTAGACAACGTGCGACAGCAAGCCCCATCATGGACCACCAGCACATCGATATGGAAAGCTGAGAAGTGCGATCTGCGAGACCGTGCCAGAATTAAAGAAGTTATTGAAGATGTTCGCAACGTCTTCAATGGTCAACTCGACGTTCTAATCAACAACGCCTTTGCTACCCCTCACACGTGGTCCCAAGATCGCGTCATGGAAGACGAAAGCGACGAAATTATGGAGGATTGGGATAACAAGATCGCTGTCGGCCTCACTGCGCCGTTTTTGCTCAGTCGGCTATGCGTCCCGCTTCTCTCTGCCGGAAAGTCGATCGAGGCGTCTCCTGGGACCATCATCAACATTTCATCCACACGCGCGTACCAATCCGAAGACAACCACGAGGCGTATTCCGTTGCAAAAGCCGGAATTTTAGGCTTGACGCAGTCGATGGCCGTCTCTCTTGGTCATCGCGCTAATATTCGAGTAAACGCTATACTTCCTGGGTGGATCCATGTTGAGAATGAGAATGCGGCGGCGGATGCTAATGGAACGAAATGGGAGGAGGGGCTGACTCCAAGTGATCATGAATGGCACCCAGCGGGAAGAGTTGGGACTGTGGAGGATATTTTCAAGGCGGTTGAGTATCTTATTGGCTGTGGATTTGTGACTGGGCAGGAGGTTGTGGTTGATGGTGGAGTTGGGAGGAAGATGGTGTATCCTGAGTAAGCCTGGTGGAATGCTTCTCAGCGTACAGCCTATACCCAACGCTACGTTGCAAGTGTTTGCCACTTTCCGCGAGATCTAAATCAATGTATTAAGCCAGATTTGATTGCACCAGCTCAATTAACTCCAATTCAGCACAAGGTATGAGAAGTATGAAGAAGGGAAGATAGTTAGTTCAATGACTATCTACTTGGAGTCAGATAATCATTGCAAAAAATACCAATCCAAGAATCGCCACATTACTCAATCCCCGGAAGTTGGTACATAAGGTAGATTAAGTAGTAAGGAACCAGCTTAGATGATCTCATAAGTTAATATATGAGTTGTGTTGCATATGAATTGCATGCCTCCCTCGGTAAGGGCGGCTCATCGGAATATAAGCCTAAAACCCGCACGCTAGTCTGCATTGTTAGTGTTGAACAGCTAATGACTTATAGGTCACATATGCAACGGCACAGTGTACACAGAGTTGCTGACCAGGTGAGACCTTATTTGGCTTCCACTACACACTTCATCGCATGCACCCTTTGGCTCCTTCCTGCCTATACTATATCTTTACTCCATCCGAAGCGAGCCTTCGACAACTATCACCATGCAGAAGCTCACGAGACAGATTATTATTTTGGTGAACATGAAAGGTTTTCTATGTGGTTTTTGAATTCTGAAGGTGTTGCTGTATCGCGGATTCGGACTGGGCAAAATGTGAACGAACACAATAAACCCAGTCCGAATAGTATAGATATAGTAGCGTAGCGTAGCCGTGACATGCTGACACCTTGGTAGATGTGAACCATGAGTGCAGCATCAAGATTTTCCTTGGTCAAATCGGCGGCCGGGTTGTCTCTCCAAGTTTCGCAAACGCTAGCTCATCTGCTACTTGCTTCTCTTAGAACGTGTGGCGCTCCTCAACCTCAAAGCGCTTTCTTGATTGGCGCTAAGAATTGTAGTTGATCACAGTTGTTGAGGGGAGGTAGAAGAATAGCACAGCAAATCCTCATCCTATGATAGTCATAGGAGAGCTTAGCATAACTGCTCCTCTCATTTACCTACGCGGAATTTCTAGTTCGTCTAATTTCCATGACCGATTCTCCTCCCGGCAGAAGAAGTCGTCGGTCGATATGGATTGTCGCCCCACAGTCTCACCTCGTCGGTCAGCCCATCCTCGTCTTCCATTTTAGTCATGGGCTTCTTGGGATAATCCCGTTCACTGCTCCGTAGTTATGCCCAATTCTACCCTTCAACGCCGATTTCGATTGCATTCGCTGCGTAACGACAGCAATGAAGATGTTCCTTGACTGCTCAGCTCAGATATAATACATCTTTGAAGCAGCATAGTAGAATGCTAGGGCTTGAAACGATGTTTGAAGTTGGTGGTAGGTCATGATCCACGCCGGAGAGAACTAAAAACTTGGGTTTCACCCAACCCTCTCACTGGTTCATCACGGGTCGCTTGTTTATGCAAACGATGTCGGGTGTGTACGGATCAACCAGAGATGAAATCTTGACGGGAGACAACGCGACGTCAGTCATACTGTGATACGCATACATATATTACATCCTACCAATAGGAATTGTCTTTAATCGGGGTCACGTGGGCTTTCCGCATCTTCACCGTCAATATAGTGGAAGTCGCTGGAACCCTAATTTGGCGTTGAAAGAGTTGTATATTAGTTTGAGTCGCACTTTTCCCTTCACCTAGAAAAGGTCCCCCGCCCTTAACTGTCGGCGCCTCTCACCACAACACAAAAACTTCAGACACTCGCAGTGTATTGCATCCTTCATTAGGTTTCGTATTGCAACATGGATAGTACGTATCGAAAGCCGCCAAAATTCCGGATGAGCTCCATTGACTTTGATCTTTAGCGTCAACACTTGGCCCGCTGAATGCGAAGCTCGCGCTCGAGCTGGAGATACAGGACGTGGATGAAGATCTCGCCGCCATGCCGGCACATGCAGGATTTAGACAGGTATTCGAGCGTCACCATGCATATAAGCAGAGGCTTGAAAACCAACTCGCGTTGGTGGCTATGCAGCTCGAAACATTCGAAGTCATCGCCGACGAGGAAGCCGAAGAGAGCAGGGTCACCGAAAGGTCGTTTGGCGACAACCAGGATATGACCATTGAGAAGCTTGCTGAGAGGATTGCTCAAGCTGCGCCGGACGAAGCAGATGAGGACGTAAACCATGCAAATAACGTTGACGTAGGTGAGAGTACGAAGGATACAGTTGGCCGTCAGGCAAATGCGGATGTGACAAATGCTGCTAGCATTGATCCTGACATCAAATTGCCCACTTCTCAAGGTCAGCTGACGGGTTTTGACGTGGGCGGCTCTGTCTCTCAGGGTGATCGCTCTACTGCCCACGCTCCTCCATCATCAGAGGAAGCTACTAGACCCGACGTTCATGAAGAGTTTAAGGAGGGTGAGAAGATCAAGTGCAGCGCCTGTCTCGATTGGGTGTTGGTAAAAAATGCAGATACATTTGGATGTGAGCCAGGTACGTAAGACCCTAGACACATGTCTCTACTTTTTTACATCACTTTTGCTAACTCTGGATTTCCTTCTCTTAGACTCTCACACATACTGCCATACCTGCCTCGGCAGCCTCTTCGAACGCGCTGTATTCGTCGACACCTCCCTGTTCCCCCCGCGTTGCTGTGGAAACCTTATTCCCTTGGACGTCGGCCGTACGCTGATATCCAAAGATAAAATCAAGGACTTCGACTTGAAAGTAGAAGAGTTGGGTTCAACTAGCCCGACATACTGTTCCAATCTTAGCTGCGGCAAGTTCGTTCGCGGGAAGGAGGTCAAGAACAATGTCGGTGTCTGCGTCTTCTGTCAGGCGGAAACCTGCATCTTCTGCAAGGGCAAGAAGCACGAGCAAGAACTCTGTCCTCAGGATCAAGATACGGCCTCTTTCAAGGAAGTGGCAAAGCGAGAGAAGTGGCAGCAATGCTCGGAATGCAAGAACACGGTGGAGTTGGCGGTGGGATGCTTCCATATAACGTAGGTGTGGTGGGTTATCGATGGTCACTGAATTCTGACGTGAGTAGGTGCCGATGCGGACACGAATTCTGCTACCTCTGCGGACGGCAGTGGAAGACCTGCAAATGCCCACAATTTTCAGAGCGGCATGTGCTTGCAGGAGGTATGTTCCCTTATCTGCTAGTAATATTTCGGATCAGTTACACTGACTGTTCTTTGTACTATAGGCGTCATCGATGCCAATCCCCCAGCCCTCGCTCGTGGTCAGAGACACTGTCCACCCCACGACTGGGAACAAGAGCTGGGAGCAAACTGTCGGGGTTGTGGGGCTGACTATCTCCGCTTTGTGATGCGCTGCCAAAACGCGACATGCCGCCAAGCGCTATGCTGGCGTTGCATTGATAATCGCCAGGAGGATTATTAGTGGAACTTCACTTCTACATGAAAAACTCCATACGCAGCAATTTGTAGGGGAGATTGAAGAATGGTTAGTGGACCAAAGGCAAAGATGAGAAGTTGTGGGTCACCGATTTATCATCTGATGGGTAGGCAGTCCGGCTCTCGCAAGTAAATAGACAGTATAGCATGCGCTGAAAATCGACATACGAGGAGAGACGAGAAAGACCCCAGGTCAAAACATCCATCGTATCAAAACCACACATACAAGATTAAACATGGCGTGGTAGCGAAAAGAAGATGGGCCGGTGTATGTACATGTGCTTGCGATTCCTTTCACGGATGATGTTACGTATACCACGCCGCAGTGATGACGAGTTTCTGTGCGAAACCGCTGCAAAGCACGAAGCACAGGAGGTTAAGCGATGAAGAACTGGAATTAGTAACGATGTATTAAGATCTATAGAATGAAGCAAGAGAGGTATCTCTTGTACTCTATGCACCACACTGCTCCGCCCCCAAGTCCAGTTCCGAGCCCAAGTCCAAGTCCAAGCCCAAACCCCAATCCGCGCACGTCCAAACATGAACAAACGCCAAAGAATGCTCAAACCCGAGTGAACGAACCTGCCTTTCCCCCACCAACTCAGCCAAAACACTCATAGCCCCGCATCTCCATGCACCACCGGCAGCGCATTCTCCTTCTCTTCGTTCCTCTCGTGTACTTGCAAGCCTTCGAAGCTGCGACGATGCGTTTCATGTTTGCGAGGGTGCTCTTTATATTGCTGGGAAGCCATAGGGGCGGAGTTAGTTTTGTGGATGGCGTTGGCGTTGCCGTTCGTCTTTGCATGACCATTGGACTCCTGCAAATCCTCCGCCTGGACAATAGGCGCAGAAGATGTTTTATGGACCCCATCACCATCGCCACCACTCTCCGCCGTCTTCATAGGAATCCTCATGCCATCCTTCCGCTTGGGTTGACCGAGCAGCGCCGCCGCGATCCCACTCCTCGACTCCTGTTTCTCTGCCTTGATCACAGGATGCAACTTCTTCCACGTCTCGCCAACTAGGTTTTCGATTTCTCGACGGTCCTGGTGCCGGTCATCGATGTCGTTTTCAGTATCCGAGGCGATGCGTCGTGGTTCCAGCTCCTGTAGTTCGTGATGGCCTTGCATGATGCGTGAGCGGCGGAGGAATGTAGTTGGTGTTCTCTTCTTGTGATATTCTTCGTCCAAACCCTTCAGGAAATAGGCGCCCGGGCCGAAAAAGGCGGAGATGTCTTTGAGTACGAGACCGCCGACACCGAAGCCAACTCCGCGGGCAAAGCCGAGCATGCCGTGGAGTTTTGCCATGCGGTAGGGTTGCTTCCACAGACCTGTCACGCCGTCACGGACACCGTAGACGAGTTCGTCTCGGCCAGCGCGGATCCCAGAGTGGAACCCTGTGACGCGGGGTGGGCGACGCACTGTTTCGTCGCCATAGAGACGGGGCGCGTTATGGAAGCCTTGAGTGAGGGCGAGGGAAAGGTGCATAGGCGACTTCAAGATGGCAGAGAATGTCTTGTGGAAACCGTGGCCTGCTTCCTGCGCAAACTCCTCGGCAAGCCAATCATCCGGTTCTGAAATGTTCGACAGTCTGGACTCGTCTCGCTTTGGTCGGTCGGGTCGACCATTCCCGTGCGTCTCTTTCTCATCTCCCTCTGTATCGCCACTCTCGTCGTCTTCCGTAGCATCGTCCATCTTCGAACCATTGGCCGCCTCCTTCTCGTGCTCGTTTGACGCCCCTTTCCTTGTTTCCTCGGCCTTTTGCCTTCGCTTCTTGTCTCTCTTCTTGACCCTAAATCTCTTCTCATAGTACTTCTCCCTCCTCTTCACGCTTTTGGCCATGTTGACGGGTACGAGGCCGACGCCAGTAGCGACGTCCCCCAGCGTATCCACAATCGCACTCCAGAGGCCAGTGACAGGCTCGCCGGGACCACCGAAGTCGTTCCATTCATAGTGTCGTAGAAGTCGCAGTTCGCTCCACTTGACCTTCCGCCACTCGACGAGGAGTTCGGCCGCCAGAGGGGAGAGGCGGAGAGATGTGTCTTTCAATCTCCACGCCGCGCCATGGTTGGGGAGCAACGAGCAGCGCAACGTTTCGCTTTCCCTCAGCGGCAGACTACGGTGGAACGACCTCACGGCATTCAGCGCACCATCGCCCTCTTTCTCAATGCTCTCGGCAATCTCCTTGATATTCCTGTTCGCCTCCTCCGTCAAACACTGCTGTATCCCTTCCGCCAACCTCTCCGCCGTCAACTTCTTGTACGGCACACATTCGTGCGCGCCCGCCCTCGCCTTGGACACCATATCGCCCCAGAAAGGTTGGTCGCCGAAGAAGGGAACGATCATGGTCGGCTTCGCGCACTTCAACCCGATGGCCGTGGTCCCCGCCCCACCATGATGTACCACGGCCGACACCTTTGGGAAGAGCCAGTCATGCGGCGTGTTTTCCAGCATGAAGATGTTGTCGGGGCAAGACTCGTTGGAACCAAAGCCGCCCCAGCCTTTGGAAACCAGAGCGCGCACCCCTGTCATCTCCACGGCGCGAAAGATCAGCTTTGTGAACCCGTCCGGGTCGTCGACGACGATAGACCCGAAGCCGATGTATACCGGCGGCGGGCCCGCATCCAAGAACTTGACGAGATCATCCGGCGGCGTGAAACTGCTGGCAAGGTCCAAAAACACGAAGCCCGTAATATCAATCTCGGTTCCCCAGTCCTTGGGCTTGGGCACGAGACCAGGCGACCACATGTACGTGTAAGGCACTTTGAGACGATAGAGCTGACCCGGCGCCCACAGCGTGCTGACTTCCTCGAGCATGAGGGTTCTCACCCGGAAACGGTTGATGAGGTCACCGAGGCCTTGCCAGGTCATCATTTCGACGAGCGGATAGGACATGAAGTTCGTGTAGGGCGTTTCGACGTTGCTTTTTTGGATGTTGGCGAGGGGGTGCGGGAACTGCGTGGTTGGGGAGTACGGGAAGCTGTAGATTTTGGGTCAGCGTTGGATGGGAGATGAACGGCCTTTGGCGAGACGGGATGAACGTACGTAAACATCATATGCAATGGCACGCCCAGCCGCTCCGCAATATGCGGTGGCGCAAAGCTCGGCGGGTTGGCAATGATGGCATCCGCGACAAAGGGGATTTTCTCTCCCGTCGGTATCGAATTCGCCCTGTTGCCCTCTTCCCCCGCACCATTCACGCAAGCCCTCCACATGCCTTCGAACATTTCGCCCATGGCGGCTCGTCTCTTGCCGATTTCCCCTTCCCGCACCGTTTCGAGGTTGGGTATCAAGCCGGGGTTTTTGACCATGAACGCCATGAGCTCGGACGGATCGCCACCGATGCTGAAGAACTCGAGACCGCTGTCGTTTTCCACAAAGGACTTGAAGGCGGGGTGGGTGGCGATGCGGACGCGGTGGTTGTACGTCTCTTTGAGGATCTTGCCGATGCGGAGGAAGGGCTGGATGTCGCCGCGGGAACCGATGACGATGACCACGATGTTCAGACGGAGGCGTCGCTTCGGATCCTCCATCAACCCGTCTATCTCCTCGATCCTGGCATCCTTCTCTCTCTGCCTTGACGAAAAAGTGGAATCCGAGTCCGAGTCCACGCCCCTGAACGTCTTGCGTATGCCAGCCCCCAGCGTCTTGGCAAAGTAGCCGCTGTTGACAGTTTCGTTGATGGAGAGCCGTAGGCGGCCATCTTTCTTCGAGACTCGGCCTTTTGTTTTGAAGTACTCGTTGTTGATCTTCAGGCGCGAGAATGGTTTTACGCTGGACTTCGGGCGCGAGGTGCCTCCTCTTTGGCTTTTGGCGTCCGTGGCAGCGGGCTCGTCCTGGTCCTCGTCCTCGGACGAAGAGGATGAGTCCGAGGTGTACGGTCCGAAGGTGAAGGTCCCCTGGTAATGTACTTGCGGCAGCCTCTCTTCCACGGAGCCTGCCCGCTGTGGCTGTCCCGGCTCCCCCCTCGCCTCTGGCGGTTGTGGGCGCTCGGTGGCGAACTTGTGCTGCATCGAAGGTCGCGACTGCGTGTTCTGCGAAGTCATGGTGGCGGTACGGTCGGGCGAAGAAGCGCCACGGGCTGCTGGTGGGTGCCTGTGGGGTGCTGGGGATGGTGCATGGTCACGATGACCGGCGGGTGCGTCATTCACCGTGGGCGGCGGGAATTCGGGCTCGTGCAGGTCGATTGCGGTCGGGACCTGTGCTTGCGGCGAGTGTTGTTCACGGCTGTCGTCAGCCATGGCCTGGCGTGAAACGGAGCGTTGGCAGCGCGGAGACGTGGATGCGCTGGCCCGCTCCGTTTCACCGCGCGAACCATGTATCTATTGCATACTATGTATGTATCGGGTCTGTTGTATCCATGTATGCATGTATGCATGCGGGGGATGTGCGATCGATTCGTTGGGATCGAGATCATGTGAAGAGCGGGTGCGACGAGGAAAGTGGTACCTCTCCATGAGGAGGCAATGGGAAATGGCGGATGATCTGTTGATGCATTTTCATGCATGGCATTCATCATTGGGCGTGGCGTCATGTGCGTGCCGTGCTGTGATGTATTGTATTGCATAGGTACTACGTAGTACAACAATGTGTGCGAGGGCACCAGGAACCGGCTGCAGGATCGCACCCCTGCTGGTTTCCGCCGATTGGCAGGCCGACGTCTTTTCCCTTGGACAAGTTGGTTCGGTGTCCTGGCGGACGCGCAGCCCCAAGTGGTGAGCAGTGGTTTAGGAGTCACTGGCCTTCTGACTCGTTTGGACTGGCAGGAGGAGATGGACTCTTCACCTCCACCCCAGCGCGTTCTTCACAGCCTTGACCACATCAGACACCCAACCACCCCATCCCCTCGCCGCTTGCCTGCAACCTTTTTTGTTCCCGCCTCATGACCCCGCCACCCCACTTCCGCTGCCTTTGACCAAGCGCCAGCATATCCCTCTATTTCCTGTTCCTATCCCTGTTGTTCCTATTATTCCCATTGTTCCTATCCCTATTCGTCGTACTCTTCGTTGCCCTATTTGCTATTCCTCTGCACATTCCTAGCATGTCGACAGCCGCTGACTACTTCCCCTCCATCGTGTCATCCGAGTCCATCGTCGTAACCCTCTTCTACAAATCAAACGCACAGCACTACTTCCCACACCCCGACGCATCGCCACGTTCTCCCAATGGCCGCCTCCCCTCGGTCTCTCTCGACTCGCTGAAAGATGGCGCTGCCCCGACGAATAGAATGGCCGACTATCCCCTCGAGCCACCGACGCCAGGGCCGAATCCGCTCCATCACCTCTACGGGAGCTATATCAGCCAGAGCTGCTTGACCGATTTCTTCGTTACCTTGACGTCCATGATCCCCGGCCTGCAGGAAGATGCGATAGTGAGCAGGAGGCTGCAGAAGGACAAGTCCTGCAGAGTGGTGGAAATCGAGTTCCCCCTCCCCAGCGCCTCGGCCATCACGCTCGAAATAATAAGGAGGCACGAAAGCATCTCGCGCTTCGAGCGCGAATGGAACACCGAAGCCATAATACAGACCTCCACCGTCCATCGGCGCTACAAACGCCTGGCCGTCTTCGACATGGACTCCACGCTCATCCAGCAGGAAGTCATCGACGAAATCGCCGCCCTGATCGGCGTCCAAGACCAGGTTTCCAAAATCACCGCCGCGGCCATGAACGGCGAGTTGGACTTTGAGCAGAGTTTGCGCGCGCGGTGCAAGCTTCTGAAGGGCGTGCCGAGCAGTGTTTGGGAGACGTTGAAGGGGCGGTTGACCTTCAATACGGGGGTGCCGGAATTGCTACGCGCGTTGAAGAGGCTGGGCTACAAAACCGCGGTCTTGAGCGGCGGCTTCACACCATTGGCCCAACACGTAGCCGGCCAGCTCGGACTGGACTATGCCTTTGCGAACCACCTCGTCGTCTCCGAAGACGGCTCCCAGCTCACGGGCGAACTGACGGGCGAAATCGTGCACGCGGAAAGGAAACGACAACACGTTTTGGAAATTGCGGACAAGGAAGGCATACTTCTGGACCAGGTGGTCTGTGTGGGCGATGGCGCGAATGACCTGCCCATGATGGGCGTTGCGGGCTTGGGCGTCGCCTTCCATGCGAAGCCAAAGGTCCAGATGCAGGCGCCGGCGAGGTTGAATTCGGAGAGCATGTTGGATGTGCTTTATCTGTTTGGGATCAGTCAGGAGGAGCAGGAGGCCCTGTTACGGTAGGTGATTGTGCTCTTGGAAAGAAGTCGGTCATAGAAGGGGGGTTTTTAAATGGCTTGACATTTTCTTGAAGGTGCAATTTAGATCATTGTAACCTATATACCCTTTTATCTTGCGCTCCATAGTTTTTGAATTTATATGACCGTACTCGATTGACTCCAATTCAACGCAAGGTATGAGAAGTAGGAGTCATATATCCTCCCAGCTTCCCCCTCACCGCTTCACATAACACAACAACAATAACACCTCTCCTTCGGTCTCCTCTCAAACTCCATCTCTGGATAAATGCTCCTCGTCAATTCCCTCAATTCCTGCGCCTCGGTAACAACCACCCCTTCCCTCAACCTCGTTGCTTGCGTCATCCTCTCCTTCTCCAGCCTCCTCGAGTCCGTCTCGAATCTCTTCGTCAACGCAGTGTCCTGTTCGCGCAACTTTCTGCGCTCCTTCTGCTCCCGTTCGAGCATGGAGTAGGAGCGCCATGGTGGATCGCGATTCGAGTTGAGCGCTCTAGGGGATGATGAGGCTGATTGTATTGGAGACGAAGTTGAGGTTGGGCTCGGAGGACGTAAGATAGGATGCGGTTCTGGCGTAGTGGCGAAAGGGGGTGGAAGTGGCGGCAGGGGATGCGGGTTCAATGGCATTCCTGCGACCGACATCGACGTTGGTGATGATAAGCCATGAGGTTCTATCGGTATCTCTTCGAACGGAAGTGAGACCGGGGTCGGAGGGAGAGGATGCAAGTCCGGCGAGGCGAACTTCACGTGCCGTGATGTCGACCGCGGCTCTGGTGCGCTTTGTACATCTCGTTTGTATATCGAGAGTAATGCGATGCGCTCAGTCTCTTGCGTAGGGTCTCTATGGCTCTGAAGAGGATCAGGGGAAGATCGTTTTGCATAGAGATCATTTGAGTGATGACCGTCGGTAGAATGGCGAGTGCAAACTGATGTTTGGGTGGTGTTATATTGTTGAGTAGTGCCAGACTGTTCTTCGTCACTGAATTGCTGATTCTCGATGGGTACTTGGTTGCGGCCAGATTCTCGACGGTGCACAACTTGTTGATCCTCGGCGGGTACTTGGTTATCGAAATCCTCCAACGACTGTCTGGCAATAGGTTTGAGAGGTATAAACATGGGCATATCCTCGCTAATTTCGTTCAAAGACTCGCAAGTCGGCTGCGGCGGCCATCTCGCCGGAAGATGCGTGAGAGGAGTAGGAATGCATGAGTCCTCGAGAGCATAAGAGTCATGTTTCGCACTCTCTCTCGAGTCTCGATAGGTATACCTTTGTACATGTTCTTCTAGCTCGACCGTATCCTGTATTTGCGTAAACGTTCCTATCCCCATCTCCTTTTCCTTCTCTCCTTTCGCAGTCTTCTTGTCTTTCTCTTCTTCTTTCGAACAGTTTTCATCGTCGCCAGCGTCAACCAGCGGCGTAGGCAACTTGAGCTTCTTTTTGACCTTAACCTTGATCATCTCTCGTTCTGCAGGTCCACATTTCCTATCATTCTCCTCATCCTTATCCTTCACTCCATTATGTTGATGTTGTGGAAGCACCACTGCATGTTGACAGCTGCCATCAACCTTAACCACGCCACCGTGTCGTACCCAAGCGACGGTTTGGTCGTACTTGTCGTCGGCTAAACTATCACTCATCCTATATCAATGGTGCTCGGCTACGCAAACTGACGGGTGTTACTGTGCAATGTGGTGTCCGTGTGCCGTTGGTTGACCCTCGATTGGGTTGAGGCCCACAGGTTGTCGCAGTGAGAAAGGGGTCTGTGGAGCTGAAGCTGGGGGGCTTTATGTCGTGGGGCGAAGCCATTGGGGCGTTTGTTCTGAGTGAAGTTGGTGAAATTCCATGGTCGCCTGAGCAGTTGAATGAGTGCATCATCGGCGCGCAAACGACCTCGCGTGCACCAGGTGGTGATGCTCACCTCACCACGCAAAATGCAAGGATGGATATTAATCGGTAAGTTTTGTTTCGATTCAACGTGTGTAAGATATTGGTCGGTGTTCGGGCAATTATGGTTATTCTGTAGCACAGTCAGTCATTGACACTACATAGTCAATGTAGCTCTTTGCAACCAAAGATGAAAAAAGATGCCAGTCAGTAAAAAAGGAATTGCACCCGACATATATAGAGAGTAGGAGGGAAGCGAAAAGAGTGGGAAATGATTCTTGAAGTGTTGATTCGACGGTCAAGCCGGATTTTGCATTGATTTCCCGAAAGAGTACACAGCACGTTAGACTCCTTAACCTCCATGTGTCAATCAATCAAAGATTGCCCATCCGAATGCAAAGGAATTTATGTAAGCACGGTCCTCATCTCATGATACCATAACCATCATCAGCTTTGTTGTCGAACCGTAGCCCGGACGTGGAAGCCCTGTCGCCGCTAGAAAACCCACATGCTATCGCTTTACTCCTCCGTGTAGCCCTCCGCCGGTGCACCCTCGCCCTCCTGTTGTTCTGATAGCCTCTGCTGCTCTGCCGCCTGCTGGGCAGCGAGCGCCTTTGCACCGTAATCTTGAGACATGGGCTGCACAACGGGCTGCTCCTCCTTGGGTTCGATGATGGTAACAGAGTCGGGCAGGGACTTGGCGGGGCCGGCCTTGCCCTCAGGGTCCGCGCCGCGCATGATCTTGACCTTGATACCCAAGACACCCTGGCGGAGGAGAACGTGACGGGTGGCCTCGTCGATAAAGTCCTTAGCAGGCTGACCGGAGTGGATCATGAAGCCATCCTATCTCTCGTTAGCTTGCCATCGGGGTATTGCCGGCACTTGCAGACGTACGGTGAACTTCATGGACTTGGCACGAGCAGCCCTCAGCTTGCCCGAAACGACAACCTCGCAACCCTTGGCGCCGCTCTCCATGATGAACCTCAACACACCGTAGCATGCTCGTCGGACAGCCAGACCGTTGAGGAGCTTGTAGCGGAGAGACTCGCACTGGGCGACGGCGGAGAGACCGCGGTTCTGGACCTTGGCGGCGTACAGGGAGACCGAGTTTTCGGGGAACTTGAAGCGCTTCTGGATGAGGGATGTGAGCTCACGGATGCGGCGACCCTGCTCGCCAAGAACCTCTTGTGTGTGCGTCGCGCGGATGATGATGTCGGTGACGGTGGGCGTAACGCGGACCTCGACGCCGGAGTAGCCCTCCTCGGCGAGTTCGCGCTGGAAGAACTCGTTGAGCTCGGCGTAGAAGACACCGTCTGTGCAAAGTAGTATCGTTAGCCATTGCTCTCTCTGTGCAAAATTCCGCATGCATCCTGCGCGCCCAATTTCCAGAGCCTGCGCCCTGGGTGCTCTGCACAAACAGTCGCAACACCACAGCGCACTCGCTCCGTCTCCGTCTCCTCCGCAAGGGTGAGGAAGCATATCGTACCAGCAACGAACTTCCTGCGCTTGGAACTAGGGTGATTGTCAGTATTGCCTCCTCGAGCCGGCGTCGCGGATCCCACTCACATAGCTCCCTGGGCGGTGGCCATGATGATGAATGGCAATTGTGCGTGTCTGAACTCCGGGGGCTGGCTGGTGTTCAGGATACGTGAACCGGATGTTGTCGCTGGTCGTTGTGGTTGTGGTCAAAAGATAGGCGGGGAGGTCAAATTGAGGTCCTAAGCGAAGTGTGTGCCAAGCGGTGGCTAACGTGTGGCTGTGCGATCGATCGCTATCATCGATAACTCCATATTACCAGCTGCATATACTTTGGACCATCACCGTCTTGCTCGTCACGCTGGCTTGCTTGCTCGATAACAAGAGAGGTGACGATATCGCGCTTAGCGACTGTGCAAGTAGATATTTCCCAATCGAAAATGTTGTTCCATCTATACGCGAAGTCGCTGAGCAATACTGCCCTCTGGTTAAGCCTTGGCATGGACATGTAATGGCTAACCCGACTCTATTTAGTCCTCACCACCTCTTCCCCCGGCGCTTCTAACCCTCAACCGTCTAGATGTGCTCAATAGGATCCTCCGGAAGCAGAGGTTCTCTCTCCGCTTCTTTCTGACTCACCACGCACGCCTTCAACGGCGGCCTGATTAGGTCGTTGAATAAAAATGTTCCGTACACCAGCAGCGCGAAACCCAGCACCTGGAGCCACTTGAACGTCTCCCAGCCCAAGCCCAAAGAGACAACCCAGATGAATAGCGTACGGCAAGTATCGATCGTAGATCGCGATGTTGCGGAAACGGTACGTGTGACGCTGAGTCCGAAAAAGTTGAAGCCGCTGGGTCGACGTTAGTCTGCCGTGGTACGAAAACAAGAGGAGGAACACATACCCGATGGAAATCATAATCAGAATAGAGCTGATCGCGATAGCCGGAAAGTGCGTCATCTGATACAGCCCTTGCCTTGCGTTGAAGTACCCGGTCCCAATCGTGAAGTGCAAAACCAGCATCACGATGAGCGTAACCAAGAACCCAAATATTCCTTCCCATCCCACGACGCGAATAGGTTCCATAGAGTACTTCTCCATGATCCTCTCCTCGACCACGAACTGTGTCGCAGTGAAGATCTGCGCACCCGCAATAAGCAGCACACCGATGACAGTCATGGCAGCCTGCGACGACCCTGTGATCTTTTCCTCACCAGTAGCGTGAAAGCTGCTGGGTGTCGCCTTGTCATCCTTCGTTATTGCGCCCGCGAGTCCAACGACAGCGACGCCGAACACGACGACGAAGAGGGAGAACCACCTGTACAAGCCCAAATGCCTCTTCAAGAACCACACACTAAATAGCCCCACAAACAGAACCAAAGCGCCTCTCGTCATCTGATAGATACTGGCCGCCACAAAAAGCAGCCCAACATTCATCAGCGTCGTTCCCGCGATGTCGCAGCACGCCGGCAGGGCAAGCAACAGCACGTTCCAGCCCTCGAGCGGGACCCTGCCCTCTTCATCCGCATGTGCAGGCTTCAACGGGTTCGCCACAGCCGTAGTCTCGCTCTCATCAGACAGCGCAGGTGTAAGCGTTCCCTCCTCATCCCCGCTCGAGTTCGGAACAGCTTCGTAGGCAGCGCGGCGCGAAGTGTAGCGTTGGTAGGCGGAGAAGATGCCGATGACGAGCCAGCAGCCCATTTCACCGATGAACATTTGCAGGGTCTGGAGGACGGGTTGCTCAAAGTGTTGTCGGTCCTTCTTGTTGGGGCTCGAGCAGTTGTACACGCATTGCATGTCCTGGGGAGCGATGGTCAGCTGGTAGATGCGATGAGAGTGAAGAGTGTAGGTACCTGATACTTGGTCAAGAGTGTATTGCACACTCCTGTCAGCAGCATCATGGCCACGAGGACCGGGACAACGGCTTTGACCGCCATGGTTGCAGCTCTTCTCCTTCTGGCTCTGTTGGTAGGGTGGTTCCGATCTTATCGCGAGTGTGGTTGGAGGTGCAGAGGAAAGAACAAAGAAAGGCACTGCTGAGAGCAGTGGGATGTGATGGATGAAACTCCGGTGGAGCGTGACGAAGAGGGAGCGAAGGAGCGAGGCAGCTGTTATTGCTGCTACCGAAGCTGTTGACTCGAGCAGAGGTCCCGTGGCTGGGTGACTGTGACGGCGATAACGCGGAGGACGTCACGTGCTGATATGGCACCAGATCCCGGATCACGCTAAGGAATTAGGCCGAGGCGGCTCTTTACAGGTGCCTGGTTGCGCTTCAGACCATTGTGCTTTACAGCTCATTCGTGACGAATCAACGACTTGTCGCTGTTCGAAGAACCAGAAACAGAGGTTCCGTATACGTCTGCATCGGTCCCACCGATGTCTTAGCCTGGGTCATGCGTCCAGATCACTGTTACACAAGGTCACGAGATGCCAGTCCGCATCAGTGTCAGAACTTGGACTGATCAAGGCAAGCGAAAGCATAAGCCAAATAAGTCTCGTTATTCTTCAGGGTATAACATGAAACGCAAGACCTGGTATCCCCTCTTTTCCACCACAGATCCGCAGTACCTGCAACCGATCTTTCCACCTCTTGACGGAACCCCCTCACAGGAACCACCTAAAGTCCGGACTCTCCGGCCCGTCCCTCAACTTCTCCGTACTGACGTCCCTCGCAGTCAAATTGACCCCCTGCTTCTTATTCCTCCTCGCATTATCAACTATCATGTACGATCCCAACAGCAACACAATCAAGCAACCCGTGGCGCCAAATGCCGCCGTGGTCGCCAACGCAGGTGTGTATTTGGGCTTGTCCTTGTCCAAGAAAATGTTGGAGCTAACCACACCCATCAAATTGGCGAGCGGTACACCGATAGACGTGAGTGTGACACGCCGACCCTCGTGTGCGATGTTGTTGTTGTACCAGGTGGAAAGGAGCACGGATGGCGCGGAAGTTCCCCATGTCATCATGAAGCAGGCAAAGTAGCCTACGACGTGGTTGTGGTACACGTCCTGGGTAGCAAAGATGATGAAGCCAATAAATGTGAGGGCGAAGCCAAGGGCAATGAATGGGAAACGAATGCGCGCGAAATCGGAGGAGAAAGCGAGGATGAGCAAAACGACGGCGCCGACAATGTTGGGAGCAACAGTGTACAAGTTGGTCTTGATCTTGCCGTAGCCCAGCGCTCCGACTATCTGCGGCATGAAGAGAGAGACGGACTGGAGCGGTACACCCAAGCAGATTTCGATGGCGAGGAAGCCGTAGGCTGCCGGCATCTTGAAGATCTGGAGGGCATCCTTGAGGTTGAACTTCTCTCCTACGACGGAGGAAGAGTCGATTTGAATACGGGTGTAGGCAAGACGCTTCTCCTCCTCGTTGAGGAACCAGGCTTCGTAGGCAGACTTGGGGAGGTACCAGTATGTGAAGAAAGAGAAGAGCACAGTGCAGGCACCTTCAATGAGGAAAAGGTATCTCCAGCCGTCGAGCTTCGACTCGATCTGGAAGACACCGAATGCGAGGAGGCCCGAGAAGGCGTTGGCAATGTTGGAAGCAGCATAGAATAGGGCCAGACGACGAGCGAGCTCTCCACGACGGTAGAAGGTGGTTAGGTAGTAGATGACGAGGGGGAAGAAGGCAGCCTCAGCCATTCCTGTGCCATGTCAGTCGACCGTTCCGTGCGGATAAGATAGTCTACGAGACGTACCCAAAAACCATCTCAGAGCCATTAGACCAGCCCAGTTGGTAACGCTGGCACTGAGCAGCGTCATGGAACCAAAAGAAAACATCATGAGCGGTAGCGCTCGGTTGGGGCCGAATTTCTTTCCCAGCATGGCGAATGGCGGCGAAAACAGCACATACGGCACGTAGAAGATACTCAGCATGGCGTTGTATTGCCCGGGCTTGAAGTTCAGGTCCTTCTCAAAACCATCCGTCTTTGCGTTTCCCAGATTGCCCTTGTCGAGCGCGTTGAAGAGGTACATGACGGCGAGGACGGGGAGGACGTATAGGTCCATCTTGAGCGCGAGCTTCTTCTCATGCTCAAAGGAGGGCAGGTGCACAGTTTCGCCCTCACGGACGATGGGATCGCGTGCGCCATGATCCTTCGAAGACGAGTGGGAGGTGGTCACTTCGAGGCCGTCCTTGGTGAGCTCGGGATCCGTTCCCTTGGTGGTTGCCATTTGGCAGCAAGAACCGTTCAACGATGGGAGGAGGATGCGACGTCGTGCGCTGTAAAAAGCGTCGGAGACAAGGCGAGGAACGTTGTCGCGGGGGAAGCACGAGGTGAGGGGAAAGAGAAAAAACAACTTCCAGAAAGCCTGGCGATTCCCATATGTATTCGCAGGCTTCTCCAGCTCGCAGATCAACGTTACACTCCAAGCTTCCAACAACGCAGGCCGAATGAGCAGGGCCGAGCAGCCTGGATGTCGGGTTGCAACGGCCAGGCAGAGGCGTTTCCCTGCCGTCCCTTTCTCACAACGCGGTTGTCCAATCTGCGTGACTGTTGACGACCGGGTGGTGGCCGCGCCTCTGCCTGTGAGTGGTCCGGCATCGCATGTCAAGACGACGGATCGACAGCTGCGCCAAAGGGTTGCGCTTGCACGCTTATCATGGTACCCCCGATTCGGATGGCTAAGATGGGCAGGCCGGGGGTATATTGGAATGCGACCTCTCGCCTTGTGGACGTGTTGGTTTTGCAGTGACCGGATTGCTGATGGGATGGGATGGGGACTGCTGACCCGCTCCTTCCTGAAAGGATGAACTTCCCCGTGAACACCAACACCCCGCATTTTGCTTCCCAGTGCTACGGTGCGCGTGTTCTGGACAGCACCATCATCTCGGTCCCGCTCGCGTTTCAACGCACCCCTCGCCCTCCTGCTTGTAGTGTATCTACAGACGTTCGCGATGGTCGGGACGGGAATACTATGTAGACACACATGTACATGGTAGATATGTACACTGCTCCCTCGTTTCCGCCTGATCTTGCTCCCAAAACCTTATCGCGCGAAAGGCCGCCCACCCCCTTTCCCCCGGCTCAACCTCGTATCTCGTCCCCAAACAACCCTCGCAGTGTCGCATCTCCCAGCATCTCCATCGGGCAATCCCAGAATTCGGCAAGCCGGTATAGGCACAGCTGTGGCGTAAGCGTTCACAGGAGGAGGAGGAGGAGGCGGCTTACCCTACCCTACATATGTACCGTCGTCGCATCGAAGAGGCGTTGATGCTGTTATCGAATGCAACACTACCTGCTTATTTGTCTTGGATGCCCTTTGCCCTTCGTTGCTCTTCTCACGTTTCGCTTCGCATTCTGGTCCACGATTACCCCCTACTTTTGTCTCGAGACGAGCGCGAAGCCAATGGATCCGTGTTTCCTATTATGGATCGCGTTCAAATCCACCCTTTTCTTGATATTTTGCGAAAAAATTAAAAAAACATCCAAGATTCAAACACACTCTCTACCAGTCATTCTATCACGACGTGTATTTGTTTTCTTATCGACGAGTATTTCTCCTTATCGACCCGGTCTGACATAGATATCGCCACGTTACCGTTCATCTGTTGCGCCCGAATTCTTCCTCGCAACGTCATCTCACCACATCAGCGGGCCGTCAGAAGCACCGGTACACTCTCGATTCCCAACTTTCGGAATTTTTCGTCGGTGGAGACCCTGCATACGAACACTGATGCTCCGATAGCCACAGAGATAACGCCCGCTGTCTCTTATTCGCGCCCAGGCCATCCCTCCGACACCGTATCAACGTTGCCCAGACACGCCGAGAATAAAGGTACAGGTAGGTACTCCACCCTACCTCCGGTGATGCCGGAGAGGTAGACTTGGCCTGTGGAGAGTACCATGTAAGTCCACCATTGCACCTGTGGCGACATCTCGGCCAGAACACGGAGAAACAGCGTACGTGCAGTTTACATAGTACTATGTGGTATGATACGAACGCCTCTTATCGCGACTCTATCGGCTGCGATTCAGGTGCAATGCAGTGTGGGGAAGAAGTGGGCCTATCTGAGGCATTTGATATGGAGATGCCAGGGTATGGATGTGGGGTCCAAGTCACCCATTATTGATACCGATGTAGCTAATAATCGTACACGTGTAGCACATGTGTGCTGCCGAGAACTCTTTCCCAATCTATCACATGAACAAAGGAAAGTAAAGGGAAAAGGAAGCCAGAACAGCAAAGAGGGTGTTCGTACAATAACGCCGTTTGGGTATTCCCTCCGACGCTTTTCGCTTAAACGCCTCCAGATGATTCGAAAAATGCAGACCAAAGGAAAAGAAAGCGGCCATGGCCATTCCAACATCAATGAGGCTCATGTGCAGGTTCTTTGCCCTTGGACGAGTGGGGGTGGAGGAGCGCCGGCCGCCACTTCGCCACGTTGGATACGCTGAAGTGAAGAGGCTCCTTGGGACCCTTTTCGCGGACGGGCATCTTGCGCTTCGAGCGTCCGGAGACGTAGATGGGCGCCTGCACGTGGCCTGTGCTGGTGACGGTGGGCATCGACTGCTTGCCTCTGAGCTTGGGCTTCTTGTCGCGATGTTCGTCATCGGTTTCTTCCGTCTGGCTCTCGAAGCTGCGGAGGCTGCTGCGTTCGGACGAGAAGCGACTGGACTGTGTCTGCACACGTTGGATCGGGCTCAGCATGGCAGCGGAGTCGGCAAGAACGTCCAGCTTCGAGGGCGTCCTATCCGCCATCGAGTGAGTTCGAGATGAATAGGTAGGTGGAGGGTCCTGAAAGTCGTACATGATCTCAGAGTCCAAGCTCTTGTATTTGGCGTGGCCATCCAGCTCTTCGTCGTGTTTCCAGCACGCCTCGTCGGCACCCAGCACTGCTGGTAGGAAGTGGACCTCGTTCCACGTTACATCTTCAAATTGCAGCGTGACGTAGAGCACATCGCCCTGCATCTTGTCGTGGGCGATGCAGTGGTCCTCGAGAAAAGGGTAGTCCCACACGTCGCGATGGACGAGGTCTTGCGGAAGCAAGGTGAGCGCCATGCGTCCGAACGGCTCATCGGCAGGACGATGAGCGCTCATGGGCATCCACGAACGACCACGCAGTATGCCCTTGTAGGCGTTCTCGATACGGTTCGCAAAACAGGAGCTGTCTTGGCTTGGGAACTCCAGGTTTTGCTGTAGCTTGCGAGTCGCACATCGTCGGTAGCCATTGCTGTCGGGATCGTACGCGTACTTTTGAGACTTGCGCAGCACAAAGACGACGCGCACGTTCCAGGAGAGCGGATACTTCTTGTCGGTGCGAATGGGCAGCTGGGCCAGCATGTGTTGCGATTGCATGAGAAGCGGTAATTGTGGCACCGTCGGTTTGGGTGTCGTGGATAGGAGGGGCTTCGGCGTCGACGCGCTTGGCGTTGGCTCTCGCGAGAGTCCGGCCTGAATCTCCACTCGATCGATGCGATTCTCCAATTCCATGGTGACCTCGTCGACCATGGTCAAACGTTCACGCATGGTCATGATTTGATCGTTGAACTCCTGCGTCTTGTCGACCACAGCCTCCACCTTGTCGTCCATTTGCACCTTCATATGCTGCATGTTCTCGTACATGCGTGCCTCTATCGCCTTGTAGATGCGAAAGTGCTCTTCCCTCGCCACCCTTTCCTTGAACAGCTCCTGCTTCATCTTCTGCTCGAGGCTCTCGTAGCGCTTGACCTCCCGCTTCAGCCGGTTTACCTCCTCCACGACCCGGGTATACTCCTCCGCCGACACGGTAAAGACGGCCTGGGCCTCATGGTGCCATGCCTGGTGACCGCATCCACACTTGGACCGCAAAATCGCGTCCGGGTAGAAGGTGCGGCACGAGCACCGCTGACGGATACCGGCCGCGTCCGAGGCCGGCAGGATAAAGCTACACTCTCCCCGCGGGAGCTGTGCATCGTTGTTCGGCGCGGGCTTCCCAGGGAGGTGGACGAGACTCTGAGTGGTACTATGGAACATCGGTGAACGACCTCGTAGGGTGGCCGTGGTACAGTTCCTCTGTGTCGAAGGGGCGGCTCATGGAAGGACCGGGTGGCGGACAAGGACGGGGCGAGCGAGGCAGTCGGGCAGGCCAGGCCAGGCGGCTGCGAGAGAGTCGGCGGCAGATGTGGGCAACGAGGATACGGATATAGAGATGTAGGCAAAAAGAATGAGGCTGGCGCACGAGATAAGACTGCGCGTTCAGCGGCGTAGGTGACACAGGCAAAAGGAGCGTGGATCGAGTGCTTGCGTGGGAGGCGCGGAGGTGAGCGGGTGGCCAGTCAGTTGGTCGTCGACTCTGGGGGACAAGACACTGACACCGAGAGATGTGGAGGACGGGGCGTCGAACGGACTGGATCACTTTTTAGCAGCGCTCGAATCCTGGCGCGCCCGCGCTGGGGTGGGTCGGAGACGCCAGCGCCAGCCCTGCTCCCACAGTAGGCAATCGCACCGTGGCCCAAGGGCTTTGGTGAAGAGGGATGGGTGCGGACGGGCCAAGTGCGATAAGAAGGGGCTGTGGGCGACGGCGTGGGATTGGGGATTACATACATAGCCGTACAGGGTACATAACTACCATGTAGTACATACAGAGCGCACACAGGACGGATCTCTCTCTCTCTCTCTCTCTCTCTCTCTCTCTCTCTCTCTCTCTGCATTCTGCCTTGCACTCTTCCCTCTTCGGCGCCGTGTCTTGTCTTGTCGTGTCTGGTCTTGAGTATCGGGGACATCATCCTGGACATCATCACATCCCACTCGAGACCCACCGCGTGTTCCAGGTCCGGCCGGAACGGGACCCCACACGCTGGGCCACGCTGGGCCACGCTGGACTCCAAGACTCCAATACCTCGGCCACACGTCCACCTCTGTCAGATGTCGCCTCTGCAAGCCCATCATGCCCAGAAACGGCGGCTGTTCCGGCCTCGCGGGACCTGGCAGTCTGCGGCTGTGTTTGCATGTCCTTATCTACAACTTTCTGATAATCGACTGTGCGCTGTGGGCCCCCACACCCGACTGGGGTCTTTGCCGGCCTGTACGATTGGCGCGCTGGCTTCTTCGACATCCCTCAACCACGACAGGACCTCGCACATGTTCCGAACCGTAGCCGGGCCCGCAGAATCTCCCCCCGTTTTGTCACACGACAGCGCGGTCTCTTTTCCACGGCCAATTTCATCACGACATGACGGTACGGTAATAATGGTACCTTGCCGTTGCGCCCTAGCGTCGACCCCACGCTTGCAACAAGTGCCCACATAGTAATTTCACCGGCCCGATTCCAGCACAACGTTTTTTTCAAATCCACGTCCCCATCGCGGGGAGAGAATTTGTCTTTCCTTTACGAACGCCCGTTGGCACCCTTGCGGCTTTCATCATCGTCCGGAACAGGGAATCGGATTGACGCGGCTGCCAAATCCGGCTAGCGTGATCGACCGGGAGCAGCCGTGGGGTGAATGTGCGCCACGCTCTTCCTGTCGCGGATCACCAGCTTCCATGTGGCCTCTACACTCATGTTGATTGATTGATTGATTGATTTATGGTGCTTCATGGGTATCCAATCAGCTCGGTCCGTTCTATCACGCTGTCCTCTTGCGGTCCGCGGCACATTACGTGGGTTCCAAGAGCTGATCGACTTCACCCAGTGCAGCGTGCAAACCTCGCTGCGCAGTCCATGTAGCCTTTGCCGTGCCAACACGTGCTCTCTGTGATGACTGCCGTTAAGTCAACAGCCCTTGTCGGTGAACATCCCCTGCATAGCATTGCCCCTTACCTTCTTACCTCGGCTCTGCTTTTTACCCACGGAGGTCTTCTCCTACTTCACTCTACGTATTCTCAATACTATACATTCATTGTTCTGCGCACCAGCCATAGTTCGTTTCATTGGAAGCACGCAGAATCGATGGATTATTTGAATCAAAGATAAAATCAAAATCAAATCAAATTCCCCTTGGCCCAATATTCTCTCTTTGTGGGGTTTCATTATTGAGTGGCGAGATCATGGCCATCTCATGGAAAAGCAGTTAGATTGGACTGCATCGCCATGGTCACTGATGGTAACTTTCCTTCGGCCAATCGGTGGTCGGAAACCTTGGATCTCCGAGCCCCGGCCATCTCCGAGTCACCCGATTTTGCAGGTATCCATCCTTTTCCTCGCCTTTCTTAGAATAGAGCACAACCAATATGCCGGAAGAAAGTTGGGCGGCACATGGTGGCATCCCTGCAGTATGTACTCCCAGAATTGTCTTCTCCGGACGTGCACCGACTGACCCACTCACAGTGTGATTCATGCCACTCCAGAAAGGTTTGCTTCAACCGCAACATTGAGCTTCTTTGGACTGGCGTTGAAATACTTCCAGGTGAAATGTGATAGGAAGAACCCCTGCGCCAACTGTATCAATGCCAAAACCGCCTGCCTTCGGACTCGGCAGAAGCGTGTTCCGCGCCCAAAAATTCGAACGTGAGAAATACGAACGTACGTCTATTCTCCATACTGACAGGCCGAAGAGATGACAAGATTCGAGCACTCGTTGAAAAGCTTTCCAGCCTAGAGAACGCAGTAAGCGCCGCTACTTCGCAAACCCAGCATGCTACCGCCGAAGACACCAATATTCCCCCAGGCGCCTCAGAAAGCTATTTGCCCAGCCCAAGGCCATCCAAGCGAAAACGGACTCTCGGTACATCTTCTGTGCATGACTTGCTGCCACCTCCTGATTCAGGCTCTCCACATCATCGTCCCCCTAACGAGGCTCGTGACCTCATTCAAAAAGAACTATCCGACAATGCTAGCCTCGCCGCTCATCAGCGAAATGTGTTCGAAACGGCGATTGCTTTCGTTGATGGACTTTCACAAGCTCCTTCCTTGGTAGCAGAGAATGTTACCTGGACTAAAGTGCCGACGGATCTTGTGCCAAGCGAGCTGGTACAGATCATACTTGCGAATCAACGCAACAGTATGGAAACTTCGCACTGGAAGCTCCATACGCTCGACCACATCCCACCGCATGCCCTCGAGAGAATGGTGGTAGGTCTATTAGACGGCGCGGCAGATGAACTTACATTGAACATGTACAGAGTCATCGTGCACTTCAAAGCTGCGCTAGGTTTGTATACCAGCCAGTTACAAGCGCCTCAAAGTTCTAGCAGAGCACATGTGAAGCGCATGCAGCTCCATCATCTCAATGCCGCGCTTACAGCTCTTGACAATGTTAGCTTCCTGACCCCTCCTTCGTTGTTGCTACTGCAAACGTTATTGACAGGAGTACGTATCACCCGGTTGAGCTCATGTGCGGGGAATTCCTCCTAACATCTCGCAAGGCTATTCTCATGCACATCTCCGGAAACTCGACAAGCTGCTGGAGTCTCACAGCTCACGCATCACGCACCCTCATCGCGCTCGGGTACCACATTCACCGCGACACAGGCTCGAACATCGATGATAGGGAAGAAATACATTCCGTGGTCGCATGGTGCTATCATTTTGACAAGCTTATGAGTCTGTTATTGCTGCGACCTCCTTCGCTACCGCCATTTAACGTACCAGTCTCCTCTTTAGTCAGACACGATGCCGCAAACCCCATGTCGATCTTTGCACGCGTCATGCTCGAGATGGTACCCATATATGAGAAGATCCTGGAGCTTTCCATACCAGATACCTCACCAAAGAGCTCAATATCGCGTGCCAGTGTCGAAGTTGAGGTGGAGCGGTTGCGGCGGCGGATGGCAGACGTCTATGCTATCATGGAACAGGTATGCTCAAGCTGGTTCTAAAGAGTGCGATGCTGGTACTGACCGTCAAAGTCACGCCCAGCGGATCTGTATGAATACAATCAAGACTACCTTCTCCATTGGCAGAGCCTCGAGTTCAAGTACTTCTCCACCCTAACATCTGTTCATCGACTCAGTCCGACCGTCATCTCCGACCCCTCGGAAAGAGAAGAATGTCTCCAGTGCGCTCGCAGAGCCCTCGAATATGTAAACCAGATTGAACATTTGGGGAAGGAGCAAGGGCACTTCGTTGATGATTTCAGTCCGTATCTATCTTGGTCAGTGCAACATCATTCTCCCCCATGCGGGAGAAAGGAAAGGCTTAGAATGATACTAATTCATGCATAGGACCGTTCTTTCCTACCCGCTAAGCCCTTTTTTTGTCCTCTTCTGTAACGTAGTAGGCACCGGTAACCCCCACGACTTCCAAATCCTTCAAGATGTTGTTGGTAGCATTTCGTCGCTGGTCATTGAGAACAAATCTGTGGCGAGGTTGTATAGACTCTGCAATACGTTACTCGTGTTATGTAAACCGCTTGTACAGAAGACGGTCGATACACAGATGCCGGAGACAACGGCGGCGGATGCTGCGGAGATGGAGACTTCAGTGGATACGATTCCAAATGCAATGACCGGGATGAATGCGATGGCATCATGGGATGATGAGATGATGTCGCAGCTTTTTCAACACCAGCCCTCGCTGGATTGGTTTAATTCGGATATCTTGGATCCGGAGAGCTGGGATCTCAGCCCGCCCACCTGACCTCTCTGTACTGTATACCGATCGAGCTTCAACGTATGTCACCTGCTCAACTCCGCAGCAAGGCTGAATTGTGAAAACCACTGGTGAAGAGGAAAGCACCTATCACACCTAAAAGCAGCCCGCTCATCTCGTTATCTTGTGTGACCGTGGGATGGGGACGATATGGATGATAAGATGTGTGAGGCATCTCTCGTCCATGGTTCCTTTTCATACGGATGTGTTACTGAGACAGGAAGGACAGTTTGATAGTCTCTTATCGTGCTTCGAAAAGTTCTTTTTGCAATCAGAATCAGAAGGCCTCTCCAAACCTTGATCTTTTAGGGTGATTCAACACTGGTAGAGGAAGTGCAGGTGCCGAAGTCCACTGAAAGGTACGACTTGAGATGCGCTAATACAGTACCAGGCCAAAAGTCTGGTTCGGGTAACTGAATTCTCGCTAAAAGCGGCGTTTTTTCACGGTTTTTATATGGATACAAATCCACTACAACGTAGTAAATATGTATTGACATATAAGACTTTTCATTAAATGTCTTCGTTTTGAATTAATCATACATGTGGTTGTATTGGTTCGAGTGAGTGGGTTTTGGTAGGAATTCGCTTCGGGAACCAAACTTTTGAATCATGACTGTAGGTATCCGCAGGATGATGCTTAACTGTTGACTCTTCCAATGACCACTAGAACAATTTCTCGCGTCCTTTCACTCGAATTGTCTCCAACGTCATCTCATTCCCTCTCAGCGATGTATTTATTGTAGACATTTCGTTGCCACTGAGATTGCGATGAGAGGGGCGAGCGCTTCCAGTGGCGCATCGCTCAGCCTGTGACACTCGGCCTCCAACGTTAATGCGCATTTGCAAGCCCGAAGAGTCACTGTGCGGATGAAACTGCCAGGCAACAGCCCGACCAAATACACTAGGCGTTCTGTCGTCCACTACTCAGTCTAGGCGTCCTGTCGTCCCCACTAATCAATCTAGGCAACACTTGGTATCACCTTCACGACTGCTTTATAAAAAGGTCTCGCAAAACATTGCCTTCTCCATACACGGTTGATCCCATGTCTTCTTCGAAACTCTTTCCTGTTCCTGAAGGCTTCTTTACAAGACCGAACAATAAATCCAAATCTGAACTCGAGGCAGAAATCATGAGCGCTGTGCCACGCACCTCTGTCGAGCCTATCGAGGCCACTCCGCAGCAGCCCATCGCCCCGGCGGGAACCCTTCCCTCCATTTACACCATCTACAAAAACAGTCTTCGAGATACGTGGACTCGAGAATATCCTGTTCGGTTGGAGCCTCCTGTCGAAGACGTGATATCGGCCCAGCATGCCATTGTTGCCCGCTACAAGCTCTCCGAATCGCCCACCAAGACTCTCGACCTGCACTCTATTGTGGTGCAAAGTTCTCTCCTCAAGAACAGCCTTGGCCGGATTCTCAAAGACTACGCCGGCGTGACCACCCAGCTCGAACGTCTCGAGTTCAACCAGCCCTTTGAATGCTTTGTACATCGATGGGAGCAACTGGAGGCTGAGATGGCCACACAGACCAAGTCCGAGGATCCCTCGTGCGCGGAGGGAGCCAGTCACCTGCAACTGTTGCACTCGACCTTGGAAGCCGAGATAGGTCCCGTACTCCGCGAGAAGAAAGATCTCATCAGCCACAACGTCGCTCGGTTCCAAAACCTCTGGACCATGTTCGAGCCAGGCTGCCTCCTCTACCACCGGGCTGAAGAGCACGATCGTGTATACCGCCTCAAAACCGCCAAGATGAACACGGTCAACGGTATCAAAGTCTACACGCTCGAATGCCAATATGTTGGTTTCGACGGGACAAAGTTCGGGTACGACAAGCAAACCATCAACATCACAGAGTTCCGCGGCACCAAGAAGATGACCAAACTCGAAGCTTATCCACTGATGTTCCATCCCGAGTGTGAAAGCATGAAGGAGAGACTCGTCCAACGCGGGCGCATGTTCGAGAGGTACGAAGGCTATCACTTTGTCGGATACGACGGCGTCGCCGTGGGAAAGGTGCATCGCGGCGAGCAAAAATACAATGTTCAAAGCCGCATCATCATCGACGCATACTCCTTCTCACGGTACAACTCGAAGACCAGTCTCGAACACTTTGAGGTTCCGGACGTCTTCCCAGACGAGCCGGTTGCCGTGGATGGCTCAGATGTCGATGAGGAGGACGACTGCGTCATGCTCGACCGGAATGGCGGCGAGAAGAAGGCGGCTGTGGGGGTGAGGCCCGTTCTTGCACCCGATTCTCGCTTCCTCCTCACCCCGGAACAACACCTCCTCGCGGATGCAAGGGTCCGTGGCTATTCGCTCCGAGACAAGAGGTGGTTCTCCTTCTTCATCGACAATATCACGGATATCAAGTGGAATGAGGATGCCTTTGCTTGCCTGGTGGCGCCGCAGGAGCAGAAGGATCTGATCCTGTCGTTTGCGGAGAGCCAGGCGAAGAACAGCGGGTCGTTTGATGACTTGATACAGGGGAAAGGGAAGGGAATCATCATGTTGCTCGCAGGACCCCCTGGCGTAGGCAAGACGCTGACCGCGGAGAGCGTGGCGGAGAGCATGAAAGCGCCACTGTTCAGCATTGGTGCTGCGGACTTGGGGTCGAAGCCTGCTTCTTTGGAGAACAGGCTGCACGATATCTTGGAGATGTGCTCAAAGTGGAACGCCGGTACGTTTCTTCCCCCCCTATGCGTGTTCAATCGAGTCCGATGCTGACCGGTATTCAGTTCTCTTGCTCGATGAGGCCGACGTCTTCATGGAAGCACGCAGCACTGCCGATCTCGATCGGAACAAACTCGTGGCCATCTTCCTCAGGCTCCTCGAATACTTTTCCGGGATTCTTTTCCTCACCACCAATCGACTCGAGAACATGGATGCGGCCTTCGAGTCGCGTATCCATCTCACACTCAACTACTCCGAGCTTGACAAGACATCTCGGAAGCACATCTGGTCAACCTTCCTCAAGCTGAACGTTGGAGGGTTCGACGACACGGATGTGGAGAAGCTAAGCAGGGAGAGACTAAATGGCAGACAGATCAAGAATGTGGTCAAGATGGCAGGATTACTGGCCGAGAGTGCGAAGGAGGTGCTGGGTATGAAGCATCTGGAGACTGTGCTTAAATTGAGGAAGGCGGGGGAGAAGAAGGTCGCCGGGTTCTTTGGGGGTGTGGAATAGACGACCTCGATGAGTTTCAAAATTCTGCATTTGACAATTTTGCTCCCATCTATTCAATACTCTCCGTCACACGCCCATCTCATACATCTCCCCCGCCCCCGCCTCTGCCTCAAATCCCCACTACCCCGTTGAAATCATGCACTCCCCTCCTGACTCCCTGTTCGAACTCCCAAACCTGACTCCCCCGCATCCCGCTCTCCTTGACCCTCTTCAGTACCCAAAGCTCGAGCGCCCCAATCTTATTCCCCTGCCCTACCGCCTCCTCCCCCCTGCCTTCGAAAAACACACAAGCATCTTGATATCCAACCTTCCATCCGTTCTCGTACCGCCAGTGCTCGGCAGGTTTGTCCCTGTGCAGATGGTGCCAGTAGGAAACATGTTGGTTGACGGCGGCATACATGCGCTCGTCACGGCGGTGGCGGGCGCGTTCGAGGAGTTTGTGGATCTTGTGGGCGGAGAGGAGGGCATGTGGAGGTGGGGTGATGGATGGAGGTTTCATAGTGGGATGGGGCTGTGGTGTGGACTGAGCGGCGAAGCCCCACTCGCCACCGGGATACCAATCCATTTTCCAGGTCCAGAAGAAGGCTCCGGCGGTGCGTTGCTGGTAGCGCTTGGATTGCGCATTGCCAAAGCGACGAACAAGGTCCTGCTTGTCAGAAGCATCGGCTTTCGCCCACGATTCCTCGGCGAGGACGCAGGAATATTCCCCCACGATGGTTTGGACGGCGCCACGGTCGAGGACCGAGCCCTCTTTTCCGTCGAGAGCGGTGAGTGTGGCAGATACTTCTTGGATGATTTGTTCGGGTGTTTTCTGCTTGTCTTTGTCCGAAAAAGCCCAGTAGAGATGGGTGTCTATCAGGACAGGGCAAGTCGGTGTAGCTGGGTATGCGGTGTTTTTCTTCAGAGAGTATTCCACCGCCTTCTGGAGGTTCCAAGCATCGGAAATGACGACGGGCAGGCTTGGGTCGATGGCAGAGATGGTCTCGATACATTCGTCATACCATTCGTAAAGACCGGAGCTCTCCCAATTGGGCTCGTTGACGATTTGGAGACCAGCAATGTCGAGACCGGCTTTTACCTCATGGGCGATGAACTTGCAACAGCGGATGCCCAGGTCACGATTCCGGGGTACATTGAAGAGCTGGGCGACGCCGCTGTCGGTTCCGGAATGGTTGCGAGGGTTCGCACCGCCGGGGAGGGCATGCAGATCGAGAAGCACAGCGATGGAGTGGGCGCGGAGACGCAAGATGAGGGCACGTATGCTGGTCCAGGCTGTGAAGTAAATGTAGGAGTAAGGTTCAAAGGGCGTGCCCCGGGTACACTCGGGATCGGGAAGGTCGTAGTATCCGATGGGAAGACGGATGGTGGTGCCTGCAGCGATCAGTGGGACAATTCACAGGTCCAACTCTGTCCGAGGATGTTCCATGTGCCGCCTTACACTTTGCATCCTCGGTCAACCACCTGATGTCTTCATCCGTGACGGCGTCGGCCCACGCCTTCTCGAACATGGCCTTGGTTGAATCTTCGCCGACCTCGTGGACCCATGCTTTGACGGCTTCCAACTCACTCGTCCCCTGACACCTCTGGGGAAAGCGACAAGGGAAGAGCCAGCGCTCGAGGACGTAGACGGATCCGAGGTTGGCGCCATGGTGGTAGCGGTAGCGGAGGATGTCGAGAGCAGCAGGCTCCTCTATGGCCGAGGGCAGGTCGCTTGGAATGGGCAGAGGTGGCTGAGGAAGGCGTTGGTAGGCTGACGTCAGCGGTGATGGTGAAGTAGGGGATGTTCCGGATGCTGGCATGAGTGCGGCTTTTGCTCTTCCTAGGAGGTTGTGCATTTAGGGATATTGAGCAATGTGTGGATGGAGGGCAAAAGGATCAATTGGTTTTGATGTGAGGGAGTGTGACCGGGTGCGTGAACGGGCTGGCGTGCATGCAGTGTGTGCCATTGTTCCTGCCTCGCCATGCTTTGTTTCCATCGCACTGTCCGATTCTCCGCATTGCAACCGCAGCGAAGAAGGAGGAGTGGCAGAGGAGAGCATGAGGAGAGCATGACGAGAGCATGAGGATGAGGAAGACGAAGAGGGACGACAGTGGGCAGGGATGCTGCCGAACCAATCCGGAGACGGTGGCGCGAAGCATGCCTCCGCGATACTTCCCACCATCCCCATCCGCACAACGCGACTTGCCCGGCCTGGCTGGACTCTGCCCTCTCCCCAGTACAGTCGCTCTGCCGTCTCCCTCCACGGTGCCATCTCTCTGCCCTCTGCCCTCTGCCCTCGGCCGCGTCAATTGCTGGCAAACATGCCGACACCCGCCAAATCACCCTCGCGACGCGTCCTCGGCCCTGTCGCCCCAAAGGCCCTGAACACGCCGTCCAAACCAGCCTCGGCCACGAGACAGCAACGCCCGTTGAAACACGCGTCCGCCCTGTTGCCGCAGCCGTTCGAGGACAAGGAGAACACCCGCCTGCAGCGAAAGAAGAGGTCCATCCACGAAGTCGACCATGTGGAGGCTGCACCGGGCGCGAAGGCCATGTTTGGCGCACGCGATCATGGGAAGTCGGCGTGGAAGCAGGCCCTGACGGCTACGGGGCTGGAGACGCTCATGGTACGGCCCATCGCGAAGCAAGACGCGTCCATGTCCCTGTTAATGCCCACGTAGGAGAGCCATCCGGTTGACCTTCTCCCGCCTGCCTCGCCCACCGAGCGCAACACGCCCACGCCCGAGCCCGAGGAGCTGGCTTCCAAGCTGTCGTCGCAGGAGAGCACCTCCTTCTCCCACTGGCTCAACTACGACCTGTGCGCCAGCCAGAGCCAGAAGAACGAACACCCACCGCCGCCGTCCTCGGCTCCATCGTCGCCGCCCTCTCCACCCTCTCCACCGCCAGCGTCCATCGAGGAGAAGAGGTCGCGCGCCAAACTCCTGCGCACACGGCTGGGCTTCGCCAGCTACAAAGTCAAGACGGACCAGACCGCGAAGCGCAGTTGCGACATCATCTCGAACTGGGAATCTTCCTCGCCTGAAGCACCTGCATCGACCTCCAACCCACCCATGACCGCGGAAACAACCTCTTCCGCCGAACACACGGCCCGCAGAGTCCGGGTCCCCAGCATAACCCTCTCCCACCCCGATCATCGGCCCAACCCCAGCTTCGTATCCATCAAAGCAAACCTGGACCCCGGCCGCCCGATCGGCAAGCTATCGATAACCCCCGCCACCGTTTTGAACCCCACGTCATACTCCTCGCGCAGCACCATGCCATCGTCACCACCCCAACAATCCCCATCGCCCGCGAAATCAAAGGCTACCTACGCAACCCCGGTGTCAAAACGAACCGGGCACGAAGATGACTTTGGCCGGGATGAGCCGCTCGAGGATAGAATCCAGCGAATGCGTGACGATGAAAGGCTCCAGACGGATCTGACCAGTTCGGCGGTCAGGGGCAATGCGGCCAAGGGGTTGATGGATTTGATGCAGGGTACGAGGAGATGAACAGAGGAGCACGAGGCACGGCCAATGGGGAAATCGGATAGAAGCATGCCATGCACCGCGTGGTGTCTGGCGTTTTGCGGAGAAAGAAGAGCCGCCTGCATTCTTGCGCCACCGAATGCGCTCCATTAATACGATTTGCATTCTTCATCCTGACCTTGACACAATATCCAACACGACTGCACAGGCACGACTGAACGTTGTCACGATTTGTGGTCTCTTTTCCGAGCGGAAATATCTTGTTTCCTATTTCTAATCACCAGCTACCCCTCATCTCCCACTTCGAACATTTCACAAAACTCACTTGCCGTCCGTCCTTCCACCTGCTCCCCCCCCCCGACCGACTACAGCATCATCCGCAGCTTTTACAATACCTCTCCACGTTTAATTGCAAGAGCCTGGCAAAATGGCTTCTCAAGTTCCCAACATCACTCTATACACCACGCAGACGCCCAACGGCATCAAGATCTCAATCACGTTGGAAGAGCTTGGGTAAGCATGTTCCCTTGGCACAATACATCCCCACCGCATTCTAAACCCACAATATGCAGCCTCCCCTACAAAGTCGAAAAGATCGAAATCTCGAAGAATACCCAGAAGGAGCCGTGGTTCCTGGCCATCAATCCGAACGGGCGCATCCCGGCCTTGACCGACACCTTCACGGATGGCAACACGATCAACCTGTTCGAGTCGGGTTCAATTATGCAATATCTCGTGAGGCGGTATGACACGGAGCACAAGATCAGTTACCCCGAAGGGACACGGGAAGACTATGAGGTGAATAGGTACAGTGGCGCCCTTCCCAGTGCATGTGAAGTTGAGCGCTGATGAGATTGCAGTAAGCAACACCACGCTTTTTTCTGAATTCTTTTTTTCCATCACCCCCTGGGATTCGAATTTCCCATCCAAGAGTCATTCAAAGTGTTCCCATGATGATCGCTGACCGGTTGCTCCTTCTCTTCTCAGACTGGTTGTTCTTCCAGAACGCGGGGGTAGGGCCCATGCAAGGACAGGCCAGTACGTTGTTTCCTGGACCCACTCCATGAGGTTTTTGTGCGGGATTCCGGCTGACTTGTCTGCAGATCACTTTTTCCGTTACGCTCCCGAGCGCATCGAGTACGGCGTGAATCGCTACGTGAACGAAACCCGCCGGCTGTACGGTGTGTTGGAAAGTCACCTGTCCACCAAGAAGAGTTCCTATCTGGTGGGTGAGAAGTGCACCATTGCAGGTATGTCAAGCCTTGCGCCCGTCCTTTCGTACGCTACAGCAGTTCTAGATATCGCGCACTGGGGGTGGGTGGCAGCGGCTGGTTGGGCTGGTGTTGATATCGATGAGTTCCCTACTCTGAAGGCTTGGGAAGACCGCATGGTACATCCACCACCGATCGCTCCTTCCCTCTTCGCAACCCGCACCAATCACTGACCTTGCTCTCTCCACAGGCAGCCCGACCCGCTCTCGACAAAGGCCGCCACGTCCCCGAGCCTCATACGGTCAAGGAATTGCTGAAGAGCAAGGCCGAAGCAGACAAGCAGGCCGCCAAAGCGAGAGAATGGATTCAAGCCGGTATGCAAGAAGATACGGCCAAGAGCGGCCAAAAATAAGGGCGATGATTCTCCCTCGAGTCGAAATTCGGGGCTTCCTCAAGCACCCCACAGCATATACGCTGCGTGGGTGGTGCATAACGAAGAATCCAGTCGGGTTCAACTCAAGTCCGAGGTTCATTCAGTGTGTGCGGTGTGATGTAGCCTACAGCACGGTAATCTCCTATACACACCAAATATCGAGGATGCGAGGCTTCGTCACCGTGTCACCACGATATAAACCATGCGATCCTATAACAGAGGCACGTATTGTCGTGAACCAGGTACGACCAAAAACTAGTCCCCAGATCCTCAGGTGCAGCGTCGCTCCGCTCTGTACTCCCCTGCCCATCTCATGCTCCCCACAAATCCAGAGTATACCCCTTCACCAATTGATCATCCTCCGCCTTGCCGTAGCTCAAACCCCCACATACACCATTCCTTCCACCATTCCTTCCACCATCCTTCCGGCCAGAACTAGACTCTTCTCTTCCCCATCGTAGCCTGCACGTCGGTCAATCTAGCCGGAGCGGCTATTTCCCAAAGAAAAAAGCGCACAGCCAGTCCGAGCCCGTAATCGCGCGGCGAACGTCCCTTCTTAGTCTTCGCTGCAGCTCTTCTTACCGAAATGGGCGATATCCGATTCGGAGTAAGACTGGGCTTGCAATTGCTGCACGTCAAGTACCGTGCAGGTCATCAGCCGCCAGACCAGGCAAACTTTGCGCGGCCCAACCGATTCCTTCGAGATGAGAGAGCATGCAGTGTGTACGAGCATGCGCCGACGAAAAACCTGGGGGAATACGAGATGAAGGCCCTTCGCGGCTGCACATGGGAAGACATGTACCAGGAACAGAAGAGCCGCAGGGAGCAAGGACGTCCGGCCGCCACGCCGCCACCCATATCACGTCGCTTCCACCCTTGGTGCACTGCAGCTATTCGGTACCACTGAATCGACAGATTGCATCAGCTATTGTTATTACCACAATGGCCATGCGCAATGCCTACTGACTAACTTCAATATCAGAGGTACCCGGGTATGTATCGGGCTGCAGTTGGGTGGAGTGGTGGCGGACATATGCGTCTAATCAAAAACTCAAGGGAAGCCTGGTCAGCTGGCCACGCACACAATTAGTCCCTCTCATATTAAGTGATGGGGGACGAACAATTTACCAATGAGGACTTCACAGAGGATCTGCACTCCACAAAGACGACACGACATACAGGGAAGGGAGTGTGTGCATCACCCGTTCTTCCAGAAGGGCCGTCGAATCTGTACCCGCAACCAACCACTTACCAAGAATCCCCCCTGGCCGACGTACACTAGCGTGGAAACAAAAGAAAACAATGAAAATGAGCCGAGCAAGCCATGGGTCAAGAAGGAGTGCTTGCTTGCGGGAGATGCGATGGTGATCAGCACCAGGATGGTCGGTTTTGCATTCAGGCAAAAGAGAAGAGAAGAAGTCGAGCCTGCCACTATGGACGACCTTTCCACAGATCCGTCCGTCACCACCTCCAGGTACGTTAGCTCACCGTTCGGCACGCAACGACCAAGCCCTTCACATCGAGGTGGGCGCAAAACGGGGCATCTGGAACGTATGTTGGGCAAGAAAACACAGCGCAGAGTCGGTATGGCACGGCATGCTTGGACTCGGCCCATGGGCGTTGCACGGGGTAGGTGGATGTGGAGTGCATAGGGGATTATGCCAGTCGAGCCAATGTGAGGCCATCGGGTCCTGCGTAGTCGAAAATGGTTGTCGAAAATGCGGTTGTCGAAAATGCGGGGGAGACTCTGCCGGTATGCACGCCTACCGACAGGGCGAGCGAATCACCAGTCGGAGGAGTAAATATAGGTCGCATAGCTGTCCATCACGGGCCAACGGTTTGATTGCCGTGTATGCACCTGGGCCAAATGCCGATGGGAAAGCACAGCAGCTGTGAGGAATTGGAGTAGATAGGGAGTCGCCCCTTGGGCTGAAGCACAGCGACGAGGGAGGGTTTCACATGCACGTGGACCGTGACACGAAAAGCGACGAAATGGACGGCATGCAGACGGTCAGGCGATCGAGGTACAGGAGAGCGTTTGACCCGGGGGAGATTTCTGACAGGCATCGTGCGGGGCGTAGCGCCTGCCCATTTACCCGGCCGGGGAGGGGGCGAATCGGCGGCGGCTGGCTAAATGGGTGAAAGGACTCCATAGTGCTCCCTATGTGCACCATGCCCCCCGCATCCTGCCACTCCAGAGACCGGGCGCCGTGCGTCAGTGCGCCAGCGTGTGCCCCAGATCGCCGACACGGCTTCAATCAACTGCAAGGTGATGTCGCTTCTCGAAGCCCCTCGTGGATGCATGGAACATTCAGCCACACATGTCCGACCCATCAGCGTCCGGGATTCGTCGTGTTGGTCGAAGCTCCTCGGCAGCGCAACGGTGGCCCACTTGCACCTCAAAACCATCTCATGACCACCCCAGCCTTTCACCGTGGCCGTCACACAGCCCGCGCAATTGCCTGCCGACCATCCCAGTCTTCCGTCACCCGTCGCCCGTCGCCCGTCACCGCAATGGAAGCACCGGCAGCGGAACTGAGCAAGATGGACCGCAGAGCCTCTGCGCCCGTCAAGCGCAGAGTGAGTCGAGCGTGCGATCATTGCCACCGCATGCGGACACGGTGCAACGGCCAGGTGCCGTGTTCGCGCTGCATCGGTACGGAGAGAGTTCGAAGCCGTGCTGTTGGGGGGCTGACTGGCGCGCAGAACTCGAATATGTGTGCCAATACAACCGAGAAAAGAAACGAAGGGGAAAGGTTCGCGCCTTCGCTTCCCTCGCCTGCTCGTGCTTCGCTTGCTGACTCTTCCCGTCTCCAGGTGCCGCGCCATATCCAGAAGCAGAGGGACGAGGCAGCCGCCCACCGAGGACAGCCCGGACACGCGCCTGAGAATGGTCTCACAATACAGACCGGAGGCCAATTCGACACCATCTCGGAGATGGGAGAGGAACTGTGGTCCCCATCCGAACCGACTCCGATTGCCCACCATTTCCCCGACCACAAAGTCAACGTGCACCCGCACTCATCGCCCGAATGGCAGGTGCCGACCAGTGAGTTTCAGAAACCGCCCTCTCCTGCGGTCCATTGTTGATGACAGAAGCAGCTGCAAGCTATCATCCGCCGGTAGCCCACATGATGATCGATCCTCTGTTGCTGGGTGCTGGGGAAGGGTACCCACAATCCATCCATGCCCCAATCGCGCGAAACGAGCAATTCATGTATGCCTTGGGAGATATGCATCTGGTACCCGATTCCGCTACCTCGGTTTCCATCCCACCGGAGTTTGCCAACATGGGCTATCCGATGCACTTCGCTCCCGTCAGGCAAGCCTCGCCACACAGCTACGGGTCCAACGACACTGGCTCTCCCCAATCTGGGGTCAGCGCTGCATCGTCACGCCCGGGAGTGTTGCCGTGCAAGTATCCCGTCTTGAAGCCTTTGATCCCTCATCTGAGGAGCATCATGACGGTCCCTATGGCCTGCGATCTCCTCGAGTACTATTTCCAGAGCTCTTCTTCGGTGTTCATGGAGCCACTGTCGCCATATATCGTAGGAACCGTTTTCCGGCAACGCTCATTTCTGCGGCAGCACAAACCGCGGAAATGCAGTCCCGCATTGCTGGCTAGTATGCTTTGGATAGCTGCCCAGACATGCGAGGCAGGCTATCTGACCTCGTCGCCTTCCGCACGGGGCAATTTCTGCAACAAGCTGTGGAAGCTGACGGTGGAGTTGCTGAAGCCATTGGTGCACTCTGCAGCATCGCATGGCTTCGCCCAAGATTCTGGAACCGTGGTCAATCCTGCGGCGCATGACGCGCTTGGTGTGGATCGAGTGATGGGTCAATTCGATACGCGGATGGAGTCGGGAATGCCACCAACCAGCACGGTGGATGATGTAGCCACCTATGTCAATCTGGGTGTTGTTACCTCGGCGAGCGAATACAAGGCAGCCAGCCTTCGTTGGTGGCATGCCGCGTGGAGTCTTGCGAGAGAGCTGAAGCTGGGAAGGGAACTGTCCCAGGATCCAACCCGCGACCGAGAATCCAACGGTGCAGATAACGAAGCGGAGATTGGCTTGTCGGATGGCTCGACATCAGGGGCACATATACCTGCCGGTACCCCGACCGCTGCTCTTGTCGAGGAGATGAAGGAGGAGCGAAGAAGACTTTGGTGGCTCCTATACATGTCTGACAGGTAAGTCGCAGAAGTTGGAAGCATACCAGTCGTCAAACTGACCTGCTCAGGCACCTCGGCTTGTGCTACAACCGCCCCCTGGCGATGCTGGACAGTGAATGTGAAGACTTGTACCAACCTGTTCCAGACACGTTGTGGCAGGCCGGTGACTTCTACACCGGGATTCCAAAGGAGTCTCGACGCAGGGGACTCTCCTTCCAATGTACTTCGCATGACGTATTCGGCTTTTTCCTCCCACTCATGACCATCCTCGGCGATATCGTCGACTTGCAGGCGCAAAAGTCACATCCCCGGTTCGGCCAACGGACATCGTGGGAGACCCACGAGGCAGAGATCGTTCGCCAGCTGGAGAGGTACTCGTACAGTCTACAGGAGTTCAAAGCCCAGAATGGATGCGGGCCGGAAGATAGTCGGGGCAGATCGAATGAGACTCCAGACCCGATTCGCGGCGAGTTGATACACCAGACCAAGAAGGTTGTTGCTTATGCATCCCATATCATGCATGTGCTGCATATACTGCTGCACGGGAAATGGGATCCGGTTGCACTCCTCGCAGATGACAACATGTGGATATGTTCGCAGTCGTTCCTGACAGCGACGTCCAGTGCAATCTCTGCTGCGCAGGCTGTTGAAGAAATATTGGAGCTGGATCCTGACCTCTCTTTCATGCCATACTACTTTGCAATAGTAAGTCTTCTCTATCCGGTGTACGATTTAGGATCCCGCTGACGAAAGGTGCAGTACTTGCTCCAAGGCTCTTTGATCCTACTGCTGCTGGCCGACAAGCTCTCCACAGAAACCAACGACGGCGTGATCAAAGCCTGCGAAACAATCGTAAGAGCGCATGAGGCGGCGGTGGTGACGCTCAACACGGAGTATCAGCGGAATTTTCGCAAGGTGATGATCTCGACTCTGGCGCAGATCAAAGGTCACGGCCACTCTCGAGAGATGACTCCTGCAAAACGGCGGGAAGTGCTTTCCTTGTATCGATGGACGACTTTGGGTAACGGGCTCGCGATATAGAAAGAAGGAGGAGGAGGACGAAGAAGAAGAAGAAGAAGAAGAAGAAGAAGAAGAAGAAGAAGAAGAAGAAGAAGAAGAAGAA